>JAGKTI010025539.1:0-13938 GCA_018397915.1 Birgus latro
GAACAAGGAGGAGGAGGAAGGAACAGAAGAACAAGGAGGAGGAGGAAAAGAAGAAGCAGATGGAGGGAGGGAGCCTAATGCAGTACTTAACTATATGAAATGCTAAAATGCACAGAGAATAAACACTCAAACCTTGTAGTATAATGCCAGCAAGGGGTATCATTAGTTTAAGTTTCAGAAACTGCTTGTTAGAGTAAAATAATAATAAATTACTGGCAAACCCCTGTCAGTACTTCCTCATTTATACTTTCACTAAGCACAGTTTCTTTCTTAATCTCTCAGTCATAATACAAAACACTTTTCACATGAGATACGTCTAAACTAATCTCAAAAGTGTGGTGTGAAAGATCAAGGTTAATTGATCTTAGAATATCACAGTACTAATTTAAATTTAACACTAATAGATATCTTGATACTTAGTTGCTGTCTTGTATATGATCCTTAAATGCTTAAGAAAAAGTCCCTCTTGCTGGGACCTAACCCTAATTTCAAGCAATGCTCACCAATCAGTAATTTACAAGAATATAATATATCAATTAATGAGGAATTACTTTTTGCTGGCATTATACACAAGTGAAACTCACAATTTACGCATGTTCAATCTGTAATAGTGTGGAAAATGTGCCTTTAGATCTCAGACAATGTATTAAAGTACATTTAAATCCTGTGCATATATATACTGAGGTGCTGCAATGACTTGAAATTTTGAGAATATGATGGGCCTGTAGAAGCGGTTCGGTATTTTCGTAAGGTTTGTGTCATATTGTTTGTAAAGGCTCCAACACACTTGCATTGACCTTGGACACCTAAAGGCTGCTTGATCTCTGACAGCCTCCCTATTCAGTTCCTTACCCCTGAAGTCACATACTATGACCTCATCCCAGGTCTTTTTCAGTCTGCTTCTGTGAACCCTACCTCCTACATTCACATTTCTCACCTTCCGCTTCCAATTGCAATAAAAGTGTGGTGCTGGGGAGACACCTTCATGTGATGGCAGATATAACCAGGCCATGCCTAGTAAAATGAGCCAGATGCTCACTCACCATTTATGTAAGATTTTTCTCTACATAAGTGCTTTGTAATTATCAGCTCCACGACTTTTCCATTCCACACCAACACTATTGCAATATCAGCTGGTGTTCTCAATGCCAAAGATCCCTTGTGGCTAAATACACAGACACAGGACAACCAAAGGACTCTCAGTCAAGAAATACACGAACACATCAGCATCATAAACAACCACCACACCCCAACAACACCTTCAGACAGACTTATGATGTTGCCTCCACCCCCAGCCTCACTGTGTACCTCTTCACAATAGGTTAGTTCACTTTTATCTGACAGAACTGGACCAGTCCCATGAAACGTAGTCAAACTTAGTTATGAGACAGGAATGAGTCTCCTTGTTTACTAGTTAACCTGACCCTCCAGTCTGATCTCACTTTATTAGAGTAAAATAAATGCATTATGGCCACTAAAACCACCTAAGAAGTTGTATTAAAGCTCTCACTTGACCACTGGCCCAAATTAATTAAAAGGCAACCTCCATCCAGATGAAATGTGAATGGAAATGCATTAGTGTTTAATTATGCCCTGTTTTTTAATTCATTTTTTTCTATAAATATTTGATCCTGTACATACTCACTACAGTACCTAGCCACTACACCCATTTAAAACCTACAACACTACATGCAGTGCCTCAACAACAGTCATCTTCCTCCTCTATCCAACACTACACTTCCCTCTTCTTCCTCTACCCAACATTACACTTCCCTCTTCCTCATCTACCCAACACTACACTTCCCTCTTCCTCATCTACCCAACACTCCACTTACCTCTTCCTCTAACCAACAATACACTTCCCTCTTCCTCCTCTCAGAACACAAAACCTCACACTTTTTCCTCCCTACCTAAACAACCATACCCCCATTAAAATGTTATTTCTGTTTCAGACTTTACATAGCCACTACCCAGATGTACATGGCCACTAAAGCCATCTAAAAATCTCCAGCCAAACAGGAACCTTCAAAAACCATCACCAGACATCCACCCTTCAGAAACAACCCTACCAAGAGAAACATGAGTCCACCTGTGTTTTCTCTTTCTCTTACTTGAATACCTTATGCTCTTTCATGAATGCTGAGTTGTAAGAATACAGTACATAAGCAATAAAGTATGATACTTGCCATGAAGAAATGCTATGGAAATAATGTAGGTCTGTAATAATTCCTATTTCTGCCACTGAGCAATATGAAAAAATGTTGCATAGACATGAAAATTTGTGCCAGGTTAGAGTTAAACGAGTGTAACCAGATCCCAACACAACCATCAGCTTTCTCTGCTTCAGTGCCAACACAAAATACAACTTACAAACAATACACTATGCCTGCAGTGTAATGCCTCCTCCCACACTACAACACACTCACCACATGTACCACAGTGTAATGCATCCTCCCACAACACACCACACTCACCAGATGCACCACACTACCACAACAATCCTTCAACATATATCTTTAGGGCTGATTTCTGTAGTCAGCCCTCTTAGCTTATGTATAGATGAGCCTGGAGTTGCAACCACCACCATCAACCAATTTACATCTGTTTTTTCCAGGACCCGGGAGATGTACCAAAACACAGGAGCCTCAGCCCAGAAGTGACCCACAAACCAAGCCAAGATTGACTAATACCGGTATGTAGCAAATACTCTACAAAGCTGCATAATCATGAACTAATAGGTTTATCACATGTTGACAAAGGAATAAAATATATTGTAAGAATTAATTTTTCTGCTTGAGAGGAAGGTGAGAGGAGAGATTGTCAGTACAGGTGATGCGAGGGTCAGAGGCCTGTAATGATTTTTAGCACTAGGGCACCAGGGTCGGTTGGTCGGTCGGTCGGTCTCTCTCTCTCTGTCTATATATATATACAGTAGGCGCGGAAAGTGTTGACGCCATCTCAAAAAAAGAAAACATTCTTGTGGTTAGCAAGGAGAAACAAATAAATTAACACTCACCATTGAATTTAGTATTTACTGGCATTCCCCTTCTCCTTTATTATCTTCTTAAGGCATCTGGGGAGACTGATGGTGTAGTTTTGCAGAACAGACGGACTAAAACTGCTCCATAGCTGCAGCCTCAAGTTTAGGCAAAGATGATGTGTCCATACTACGCAGCTGCCGCTTCATGTGCGCCCATAAATTCTCAATGGGATTGATATCTGGGCTGTTTCCGGGCCAATCTCGAATAAAGGGAACCTCACAGTCTGTTAGCCACTGTTTCACTGACTTTGCAACATGTACAGGGGCAGAATCTTGCATAAATACTCTTGCCTTGGTTTTATCAAAAGAGTCACTTAAAACATCACATAAGAGCTCCAAATAATTGTTCTGGTTCACTTTTTCATTTGCAGGTAGAATTACCAACCTACCAACACCATAATATGTAAAGCAGCCCCAAGCCATGAGTGAGGCTGGGTATTTAACAAACTTGGAAGTGTACTTAGGATCCAGGGGGTCACTGCCTGGTTTGCGGTACACTCGTGATGAAGGGGTACCAGTGACAGTAAATGTTGACTCATCACTCCAAAGCACAGTTTTCCATTGCTCCTCACTCCAGGCAAGATATTTCTTACAAAAATTTACTCTCTTTTTGTTCTGAAGTGCAGTTAGCAGTGGTTTGTTACGAGCACAAAAACTCCTGTAGCCCAGATCGTCATGCAACAGCTGCTGCACACTTCTGACAGACACATCTGCCAGCAACTGTGGGTTCTTTTCTTTTAAATCCCGTGCTGTTAGCCTTGGAACCTTGCTAACTTGCCTTGAGATCAGCTGACGGGTCCTGAAGGTTGTCTTACGAGGTCTCCCAGGCTTGGGAAGTGGAGTGGGAGGAATGGCCTCCCCACTGTCCTTGAACCGCTTCACCAGTCTCTGCACTGTCCTCAGTCTAACACCATCTGATTTGCAATAAATGGGAGTTTGTGGCCAGCTTTGTATAAAGTAATCACTTCCTCACGTTTGTCCTTGCTTGTGGTTACTTTAGGCATGATGAGAATGTGGTAGGTAACCAAATAACTGTGTTATTTGAGTCAAAACATGCCCTCGTGGTGCATCACACACAGAGACAAACCTCCTCCTGTGGCTGCCCAAACATTACTGAGCCTGCTCCTGTGGTGCCAAACCTATCAAGCAGGGTTGCCAGCTCCCGTTGAAAAAGCGTCAGCTCATTTCACATCACAGGGGAGGGTAGTATTGACCCTACTTCACTTAACGCGAAAAAGAATGACGTCGGCAAAAAAGCGTCAATACTTTCCGCGCCTACTGTATATATACGGTGTATATTTTATTTCCAGCAAGAAGCACTTGAGGTAGGAGCCAAGAATAGGCAGGCAGTTATGTACCATGCCCAGTGAAGTGGACTGATCATCATCATTGTAACAAATTAGTTTTTCAATCATCATAACTATTTTTTTTTTTTTAAAGCAATCACCACCAACACCCTACCCATTTTTCTTTTTACATATGGATGAAATGTACAGGGTTCATAAAGCAAAGATGAACCCTAATAGGAGAAAGTAGCCAACTGCAAGCCCACTGAAATGGTTCACACACTCATTCACTCACCATTCAAATCCCAAAATTTTCACACACACACACACACGCACAAAACCATGGGTACATCACACATCCTTTTAGAGATCTTACAACTTTATACAACATACTCTTCCTAACCTATATTGCATAATGCACAAAATAATCTGCTCTAATAATATTGCTGATTTCTAGACTACAATAGGTTCATAGATGATAGGGACCTGACAGGCAAATTACTTCTTGCAAATGCTTAAGACAATACGGCAAATGGCTGTGTGATTTGAAACAGTATATCAAAATAGTTCAGTCTATTGGGGCACCTCAGGATCTTACCATACAACTTCAGACATCTGAAGATGACCTGACAAATGCACATTTTACCATACTATTAGATACAAGAATAGAAAAGTAAAAATAACATAATACAATTCAACACATAGATAACTATAGTCAGTTTGTTTTCATCTGACAAAGCCAGCCAACTTTTATAACTTCAGTACTAAATCATGGGTGTATATACAGTCATTCTAAAAGCCTTTGTGATGAGTTAGGGATGAGCCTCATTGGTTACTAGTCCAATTAACACTCTAGTCTAACAGCACTTGGCCATCAACCAAGCTAATAGGTAATTATTCTCTGTCAGATGAAAGCAAACTGACTACAGAATAAATCAAGAGAAACAAGCACCAAAAAATATACCCAAATCAGTATACTGTATAAACGATCAGTATATAAATGTACAGTCGGCCACAGAAAAAAAAAATCAGTTAACAGAAAACATAAACTGTATTAACAACAAATGTTCATACTGTATACCAGCATACGAAGGGAAAATTCTGAACTCTTTAATCTCTGACATAAACGAAGGGAATCAAGTGGGGTTGTTTAATGATGCGAATCAGCTCAGAATGGTTGTTATTCTTTGGATATAAATGAAGGGAAATAACTCAAGATACCCATTAATAGTTAATTAAGGATGCTCGTTAGTTCTTTCTCAGACCTATTCAGGGCATTTTTGTTTTTAAATGCAGAGAACAAACAGAAGGCTTTAAGAAATAGTAAACAAAAGTGAGACTAATTCAAGATCCGTTAATTTTGAGATTCCTGCAAATATTGCATTTAAAAGACTGGAGGTCATAGGCAGAGGGAAATAAAGACTGAGGATGACAGTTTTAAAGTTGACCTGTTGCCAATTAAAATCTTCCAAACAAGGACTTTAGGTGCATATTTTTCGGTAAATTTCCTCCTTTGGCAGACTGTGCAGTACATCACTATGACATGGCAGTAATAAAATTGCTAAAATAACATATCAGTACAAAGAAATAGGCATAAAAATATAACTCAAGAAATATCAATATTTCAGGAAGGATAATACAGTATATGCAAAACACCAATTGTTATTGTTGGATAAAAATGCACTGTGCCTTATCAAAGTCCTTTTATCTACCACATATATTTATGATCTTTTGGGCTATCAATAATACAGGCTGTTGTGGTGGTCCCAGGCTCATTTGCATTATTAAGAATCACAGTCAATGCTGGAGAAACTAAATACTCGAATTTAATGAAAGAAAAGGGGCAATATGACCTTATGGAATAGAGAATTAAGGTCCAAAATTAGCCTTACAACACAAATTATCCTCTAATAATCTTTTTCAGATGTGTGTGTGAATCTTACTACCAGCAGTCTGCTTTGGAAAATGACAAGCATATATCCTTCACAGACTTTCACAGCTCATTTAGCGACATCTCATTCAAGAACCTAGATGATCAGCACACACATATAAGCTACACAAACAACTGACACTTTTTCACTTTGTCAGGGAGCAATTACTGTACAGTATGTAAAAATGCTAAAACTGATGTTATATTGGTTCAGAGAAGTGGTTTGGTTACAGCACTACTACAGAGGAATACAGGACTGCAGCAGCAGCAACCCACAATTTACTGAACCATAATACAGGGCTGCTTATAGTGTTAGGAGTGTGATGCTGTATGGTAGCGAGACCTGGGCAGTAAAGGAAGAGGATATTTGCAGGTTTAAATGTACAGAAATGACAATGATTAGGTGGATGTGCAGTGCATCCCTGCATGCAAGGCCTGGGGGGGCTAGGTTTACGATGGAAGAGTTGAGAGATAGGATGGGGCTGGAGTGTATTGGTGTTGTGATGAGGAGAGGTAGGCTGAGGTGGTTTGGACATGTGGAGAGGATGTGGGATGATAATTGGGTACAGAGGGTGAGAGGAGTTAATATTGGGGGAGGGGTTGGGAGGGGTAGACAGAGAAAGACATGGGACGAGGTCATTAAGTGTGACTTAAGGGTTAAGGGACTGAACAGGGAGGCTGCCAGGGATCGAGCAGCATGGAGAGCCGCCATTAGGTGACCAAGGCCGACGCATGCAAGCATGTTGGAGCCTTCAAAACCGAAACGAAACAATATTGCATGTTGTCGGGTCAGTCTGCTAGTATGGGGGATGAAGGTATTTTGACGACTTTCAGAAACAGCTACCGGGTATTCAACTATGCTTCAGTTAAGATCAGGGCGTCAAATTACCATCTCTCCTTTGTAAATGCTATTTGAAACAAGACTGTACTGTACTATGGTGTTAGTCATGATGAAGTGCTATGGAAAGGATGTTGGGCCACAGTGCTATCTTATTCTACCAGTGGGGTATGGGAAGTAAATCTGCATAAAGAAAAAAATCTTTGTGTGTGTGTGTGTGTGTGTGTGTGTGTGTGTGTGTGTGTGTGTGTGATATCTCTCCATGTCATGTTTCTGTATGTCATGTTTCTGATTGTTCAAGTTGTATATGGATAGAGCTATAAGAGATAACAGGTAGGGACGTGAATATATTGAATGCCTAATGAGAGAGGGAAAGGTGTGGAAACTTTCTGAACTGTTGCTTGCTGATGATACTGTATTGTTAAGTGAGGATGAATGTGCACTGCAAGGCTTGTTGAATAAGTTTGAGGGTGTAGGAAATGGAATCTAAAAGAGAATGAAGAGAAGAGTAAAGCTATGGTCTTGAGGGAAAAGAACTCACAACATACACAGTGAGACTGGACGGTGAGGACATCAAGAATGAGAGTGTATCCAAGTACTTAAGTAGTGTGATGAGTAAGGATGGAAGGAAGGGCTTGAAAGGGTACAGCAAGGTAGAAAGGTTGCTAGATCATAAAAAGCTGTGATAAGGAATAAGGAAGTGAGCATGGAAGTGAAGCTTGGATTCTGTTGGAAGGACACAAATCAAGAGTGGGAGCAGTAAAAATGAAGAAGGATTGTGTGGAGTTTTATGAACAGACAGAAAGACCAGTGAAGAAGTAAGGAAGCATTGTGGTACTGTTAGGAGAACTACTTTGAGATGGTTTGGCAATGTAGAGAGAATGCAGAATGAGAGATTGACTAGGAGAGTGTATGTGAGTGAGGTGGCAGGGGAGAGGAGGAGAAGGGAGAGACTAAGGCTGACATGGAGTGGGGAGATACAAAGGGGGGGAGTGTGAGTTACAGAGAGGGAAGTCAAATGGCAGAAGACAGAGTGATGTGAAGTTAATTTGTTTGTGGCCACCCCTTATGAGATTGAGGTGTTGGCATTAGGTAGATAATAGTCAGAGGGAGGGGAAAATTTCTGCTTGCTTAAAATGAGTGAATTATATGCAGTTACTGGAAGCAAATGCGAGAGGAGATATTTGATTACTTTATAAAAAAAAAAAAATGCAAACAAGCAATCACTATAAAGTAAGGAAGGGTTATGGGAAATAGAAAATGATGCACAGTAGACAGTTGTAGTGCTGACTGAACCGTTCACCACATCAGTCATCATCATCATCATAATCATTATAATAATCAGCATCAGCCATCATATTATGCTCATCATTGCAATCATAATCATCATCACCACCATCATCCTAACTTATTCTTCCCACCTAAGGATGCAGCAAGGTATGGCCCAAAAAGAAAGGACAAAACACATGTAATCAGACATGATATATATGAACTACCCTGTATTTTGAGCATCTGTGGCATATTTATACATGAACTACCCTGTATTTTGAGCATCTGTGGCATATTTATACATGAACTACCCTGTATTTTGAGCATCTGTGGCATATTTATACATGAACTAACCTGTATTTTGAGCATCTGTGGCATATAACCAGGACTCAAAGCATCTGCTTGTGATGTACAGGCATGTGCAAAAGTATGCCAACAATACTCTACCACACTCGTTACTAACCATACTCAAACTTTTTGCACATTTAAAAAAGTACATTCAATTTCTATTTGATGTTAAGAATACCGTAATCGCTTTTCCTGCCGCACACACTTTGATGGAACAATAAAGACAAGGGGGAATTGACAGGGCCAAGGTTTGTACACAAAGAGAATGGTCAACACTGCAGGGTCGAGTGGTGTGGGTGATTGAAAACGGAAAACACTGCAGGTACAGTACCTCCAAAAGTTCAGGGAATAATCTCAAGCACAGATAACGCTGAAAAGAAATTTACATGAAAAGTATATTGGTAAGTGGAGGTTTTTGGAAAATTGATAATCTGATTTGGGAGCTTACAATATGTATCAGTACAGTATGCTGATCATAAGCATTAATAATAATAATAATAATAAGTCAATACAGTAATCACATGCATGATTCACTGGGGTGGCTTATAGGTGGCATAGGAGGCTTGCTAAGAAATTATGTTAGGAAATCACCACAGCCACAAAGAAGCAAGCCCAGATATTGCTCAACTGAGGGAAATACAGTACTGTACTAATGGTCAAAGGCATAAAAAATAACATGGGGAACCTTTCTATTTAAAAATTCTAGCTATTTATCTTGCTAACACCTATAACAATCCATCTACTACCTAGGCTATGTGTATTTGTGTCATGTTTATCTATCTGTTTGTGTACTTGTTGATCTACTATCCATGTGCAATGTTTATCTATCTGTCTGTGTACTTGTCTATCTAGCCTATCTGTCTATCACGTTGAAATAATGTTGGTTGATGCAATGCTTAGCAAGGAGACATGTTAAGCATGAATTAGTGAAATGGAAAGGTTTCAAAACTATCTGCTACTGGTATACCTAGGGAATTTACTTAGTATACTCTTGTTACTCTAACCTGGCATAATATTACCTTCTCAACAAAAGTTATAGTTTATCAAATAGAATAATGCTAGTCATGAAAAAGTGCAATGGGAAGGATGTAGACCTGCAGACTAATATAAATACATAGGTTATAAACTAAAGATCATAACTATCCTTAGACCTCCAAGAACTACTCTCAGTTTAAAAAAAAAAAAAAATCTGGTGTTAGATGCAATAAAGACAGTTGCTCTCCCACTAACAAACATTTTTTTGAGCTATGAACTTTTGCTATTGACAAGATTAACGATTTACTAGCTTGAGCTTTTATTAGACCTTGTGGTTTGTTTTACTGCTTAGCTGTCAACCTGATAGTGCCAAGAATTGATTCCTGGCACTGCATCATCATCACTATTGTCCATTAGCAAGTAAAATGAGTACCTAGATGAAGTAACTGGCCTTGTATACCCCAGTGGTGGAATTATCTAGTTATGGAGCCTGGTACTGCCACTGATCACAATTATCATCGTCATCATCATTAGTGCTAACTCCTTTTCCCACCTAAGGATAGGGTGTGGATTCTCAAGAAAACTTTCCTAAGTGCAGGAGCAACTGTTAACATATCCTGTCCACATCAACTTGGCTTAAAAGTGATTTGGAAAGGGCTGAGTTATGGGAATGAGGCCACCAAAGAACAAAAATCTTAGCCAAGTCAAGGTGGACAAACCAAATAATGTGCAACTCACATATTTCAGGAGACTGGTAGTAGCTGTAGTAGCAGCAGCAGCAGCTGGAGTCCAGTGTCACAGGCCCAGTGGCAGCAGCAGTGAGAGCAACAATCCTAGCAGTGGCAGCACCACCACCAACCACAGCAGTAGTGGGTGGCCTCTGAAAATGTGATAGGTTTTTAGGAGATATTTCAAGTATGTTGATGATTTAACCCTTTCTCTGTGAAAGAGTTTAGTACTGATCTTTATTAACCCCCACAGTATTAGTGCCGGAGAGGGACACGTTCATGTGGTGGCACCAATAGGACTGGGGGATGGAGCTGACTGCTTATATTAACATTTCTCACTCCCATTCGTATCCCCCAAAACACTGGAGGAATACCAAAGGGTAGTTCTCCCTGCAGTCCACTAAGTCCCAGGTCCTTATGCTCCTCGTTGGGGTTGAAAAAGGTTGCCTGATACGTGGGTGGGTGGGTAATCTCGCAGTACGCACAACTCGCCATCATGTGCCATTTGCTTATCATTACAACATCAGTATGTGTTGGGATCTGGAGTGCTAATTTTAAGAAGAGAAGGGTTCCTCACTGCCTGTGTTAGAATGATAGTGGCACACAGGAGGATGAGTCTTTTTGGTAACAAGCACTTGGCTCTGTTTCTGACAACCATATGATAACAGTATGAAGCAGATTAAAGAGTATGAGAAAGAAGGGTACTCTCATTCAGGGAGGACTGAGAAGTATGAAAGGCAGAGCACAATCCTGGCAAGGATTGTCTGTGGACTTTTGGGCATAGCAATACCAATGGAACTCAAACTGCCATCCCCCCCCGTATCTGACACGTGCACATGCACACACAAGGACTTTCTGATTATCCAGCCCCAATTCCTTACCTTGTTTCCTGTAGTCCATCTTCCCTGGGTAGCACCACTCCATCAAAAACCTCCAGCCACCTCTTGGGAATTGAATGTATGCAAGGCCGTCACCCCCAGCTGAGGCATTTCGACTAACAGACCACCAGGCACCTGAAACAAAAAGTCATGCATGAAGACACCCTGATCCATGAGAGCAAAAACTGCTGTGCAAGATGAATATAATTATGTTTACAAACCAATATCATCATCATCAGATCATTTCCCACAAATACAGTAAGGTGGGGTTCAAAGAGTAAGAGAAACACATTACTGTGATAGGGTTCAGTGGGCTGCAAGAACACACACATTCACATTGAGGGTGGGTTCAAAGGGCCAGAAAAATATACTGTACGAGTATACAAACTGCAGTAGGGTTCAGAGAGACACACACACACACACACACTTTAAAAAGGAAAACTACCACGACCTAAAGAAGTACTTCTTAGAAATAGATTGGGAAAAGAAACCAGGAGGACAAGATTTTAATGTTATATATAAAACATTCTGTGAACTTTATGAAATAGGAGTCCAAAAGTACATCCCACAGCACAAAGAAGTAGAAGAGAAAATACAGAAATGGTTTAATACAGAATGTAAGAAATAAAAAAAAAGAGACTTTGTGGAATAGATACAGAAGACAATAGTGAGAGGGTATATAAGAACTATAAACAGGCAAGAAATGATTATACAAGAATAAGGAGAGAAGCTCAAAGACAGTTTTGAGGAAGACATCATAAATAAAAGTAGTGATCAACCGAAGCTATTCTACAGCAACATCCGAAGCAAAACCAAAGTAAAAAGTAAAATACAATCCATTATGGGTGAGGGTATCAACTATACACAAGAGAAAGATATTTGTGAAGCACTAAATAAGAATTTCCAATCAGTTTTTACAGAAGAAAATAATTTTGAAAAGGATGTTATGGAACATGCATGCCCACACATATTACCAGATATACAAATATCAGAAAAAGAAATACAGGAGGAGTTAAGTAAATAGACAAAGGAAAAGCAAATGGTCCTGATGAATTTCATGTTGGGTGCTACATGAATGTGCAAAGGAGTTAAGTGAACCATTATCTTTAATATTCAAGGAATCCTTGGGACAAGGTAAACTACTTGATATTTGGAAGAAAGCAAACATTGTTCCCTTATTCAAGAAAGGGAATAGACAAATTCCACTAAACTACCTACCAGTATCACTAACCAGTGCTGTAAGCAAGGTACTAGAAAAGGGGATAAGAAAAGTTTGGGTAAATCATCTAGAAGAACACAATACGATAACAGAAAGACAGTTTGGTTTCAGAAAGAAAAAATCATATTTTACTAATCTGTTGAGCTACTATGATAATGTAACAGAAACACTAGAGAAAAGAGAAGGATGGGTGGATAGTATCTACTTAGACTTCAAGAAAGCATTTGATGGAGTACTGCACCAAAGACTTTTATGGAAACTGTACCATCAAGGAGGAATCCGAGGCAAACTGTATTGTTGGGAGTAGGGGAGTTTCAAGAATTCTCCCCCAGTATTCCTGCTTGTTGTATGAGGTGACTAAAAGGGTTGGTGATAGGTTAGTGCCCCATCCTGTAAAACAACTAACTAAAAATACGAACAAGAAGCCTCGGACCAGGACTGACCAAAAAATGACGACTAAGGACCATACAAAGGACTTGGTACGGATAGTGACATGGAATGTAAGGGGAATAAATGATGAGGAGAAAGAAGTAGAGATTGTACAGGTGCTTGAGGGTGCAAAAGTGGATGTACACTATGTGGATTAACTGAAACTAAATGGGTAGGTCAGAGAGTGGGAGTATGGATGGGGTATATGAGTGGGAGTAGGTGAGAATGAGAGGGCAAAAGAAGGAGTGTGTATTGTTGTAACAGATGGGAGTTGAATATAAGAGAGTATGGATCAGTTGGCTCAAGGATTGTGTGGGTAAGAGTGAAAGTTGGACTACAAATGTGGGCAGTTGTGTGTGTGTGTATGCACCAATGCAAGATCTTGTAAGCAGAGTGAGAGAAGAGTTCTGGACAAATGTGGAAGCATGCTTGGAAAAGTTTGAAAGGAATGAGAAAATGTTTTTGATTGGCAAAGTAGGGAATGTGAAGGTAGATGGAGTGGTTGGTGAGTGGGGTGTGCCTGCAGAGGTGGATAAGAATGGCAGTGTTTTAGTGGACATTTGTGCTGGGAGGGGGTTAGTGATACCTAATACCCTCTTCAGGCACAAAATGATCCATAGGTATACGTGGCGAGCGATGAGAAGGGTGAACTGAATGAACGGAAGGCAATGATTGATTATGTGTGTGTGGATGAAAGGATGAGAAGGTGTGTTATGGATGCAAGAGTGTATAGAGGTTGGGGGAGTGAACTTCGGACCACTACTTCGTGGCGGTCAGGATCAAAGTCCAAACAAAATGGAGAAAGAGAAGAAGGGAAGGACAGGAGGAAGTAGTTCTTACAAGGAGTATAGAAAAGTTACAAGAGGATGGAAAAAAGGCTGAATATAAAAGGGGAGTGGAGGAGCAATTAGCGATTAGGTAAATATAGATTGGAGCAGATGGGGGACGTGGACGATATGTGTAAGATATTCACATAAGAAATCTGTGCAGCGTATGAG
>JAGKTI010025540.1:0-13938 GCA_018397915.1 Birgus latro
TGATGATGATGATGATGATGATGATGATGATGATGATGATGATGATGATGATGATGATGATTATCAATATCCATTGCATGCACATTCCGTGACCATTATACCTTACCAAGGCATTAAAGCAATCAATACGGGCTGGGTATTAGTGTTGAGGGCACATAAGTTATTCACACAAATGACACCTGTGCCATGTCTCCCTGTCTGATCCTGAAGGACAATCTTGACACATCAACAAGTCCATTTTGTTCTTTAATGCCACTGGTTCTGCACTGCCTGTAGCAGCGCTTGTCTGTGTGTGCAGCGATAATTGGAGCAGGGGTTCTTCTTTTTTATAGGTGTGTCAGGGACGTAGGACACTGACATTTCCTTTGTGAAAATGAAAGTAATGGAGCCTGGCAGCTGACTTGATGTTTGTCACCACCTTTCGTACCTTCATTTTGTTGCCTTTCACCGTCCCCATGAGAGAAGTGCCATAGTTCTTCAGCAGGTCAGGCACTTGTGACACTGAGGTGAACCATTTCAGGTTCACAATCTTTGTCCAGGTCTCTGTCATACATCATTTCTACTTCTACATCATCAACATCTTTATCACTGCATTTGTGTTCATATTCAAGGTAGACAGTCACTTCACTCTTTTCTCCATCATGTTTATTGTTGTTTTTATTGTAAGTTAATAGACTCAATCTGATATCAATATTCACTACATAAAAACGAAATAACAGATTAGAGCACATAGCATCATTACACAAACACTAACGTCGGGTGATTTCTACCGAAAAAAAAAAAAACAAATCCAGTATCACTAACGCCAGGTGGAATTCACCCAAACAGGGCCTGTGGGAAAAATCCAGGATGGGAGCTTCATGCCATACTTAGCTTCTATATTGTCTTGCGGTAGAATGAAGCTATCCAGGAAGTCATGCCTCTGCCGAGTGTGTGTGGCAATGAAATGCTAAAAGATACCCCAGCACGGGTGAAAATCTCTCTCTCCGTTTGAGTTCTAGGGTTAAATCATTTTTTCGACTTGGAAATGGGGAACCTGCAGGAACTGTATTCTGTATTGTAAATACTGATGCAGTGAAATGCAATTCCCGTTGTTTCACTTTCATCACCAGTATGCTGCTTTCCTTTATTTTTGACTTGGGGACCTATTGTTGGTGGTATTACCATCTTGCTTCTGATGGCTTTTGATGTAGGTGAAAAATTCTTTTGAATTCGATTTTCTGATACAAGCAACAGGATTTTATGGGTTTTTCTTATTTTTGTTTATTCATTTTTTTGGGGGGAAGGGGGGCTTTCAGTGAAGAGCATCATATTTGTTTTTATTGTTTTGATTCTCTGTGGCAGTATATTTTGTGTGTGTATTTTTTTTTTTGCTATTAGACAGTGTTTTATATACTGTTCAACCCTTTTAGTTCGATATTTTTTGCAGCTCCTCTTTGCACAGTGAACTACTTATCTGCACTGTACAGAGTTACCTTGAAAAATTATCAAGCATCATTGACATCAAAATATTTCAACAGTGGAATGCCGGTTGCTTGTACAGTATCTACAATTGCTTTCAGTTCTGAACATCACCTCTCTTATAGACAGGAACTTTGCCATAACTAGACCTGACATTGTCTTCATTGAATTTAAGGAACACTTGTATTAAATTCTTCCCTTTCATGTTGTTACTCGCTAAACTTTCTGAAATTATCAAAGCAAGATCTAAACTATTCGCACATCGCTCCAGGTATTGGATACCGTACCAACTGATACGGAGGCCTCTCCTGCAAGTTTGTGTACAGGTCTAACCCTGTGTGCAAGCATAGGGCTTCTCCCAGTTTATGATTTAGTAAACTGAAATAACCAATAACGACATTATTTGGGGTACAAGAAATATCAGCATTTTGAGTGTGGGTTTCATTGTTAAAATCACATGACACAGGGAAGGAGTAGAAGAAGCAAGAAGAAAAGAATGAGGAGTGAGTGGATGAAGAAGTGGGGGAAGGAAATTAAAAAGAAGGATAGATATGGATGTAATAAAAGTAGTAAATGTAAAGAAGTAGTTTTTCTTCTTTTTTTCCCATCCGGGAAAGAGAGGGAAAAGAAGAATGGAAGAAAAGGAGGAGAAAACATTAACATTAAGGAGGTGACCGTATATGAAGGTCAAATGAACAAGGAGGTGAGATACGGATATAAAGGAGAAATAAAAGGAAATAAACGGCAACAACGATTAGAAAATTGTGGTTTAAGGCACACAAAATAAGGAAGGAAAAGAACTACGAAGGAAGCAGGGATATAGGCTTGTGCATTCAGTGCCAGGAAGGATTCATAATATATTCATGCTACATCCAGGTGATTCTAATCATCTTAACAGAGATGTCTGCTGTTGAAGAAGTTGATGAGCGCTTTAGCTAATCCCTACAGACAAGAAGGCTCTCGTGAATTAAAAATAATAATTTTTAATACAAAAAGAATATGATGAAAATTACGTGCTTGGACTAAAAGGATTAATGCATTTTTTACTATATGTTTTCAACATAAGTGGAAAGAAAAAGAAACACGAGAAAAAGAGATTGGGAAGTATGCTGGAGAGGAGAAAGTATTCAGCGTACAGGCAGTAAAATAAAAGAAGGACATGTAAAAGCTTAATTCCTTTTTGTTACCTCCAAACGAGGTTGCTCAATATGGGAAAGGCACCTCATTCATTTGATGGCATCAATAATGCAATATAATTTAAATAAAGTCCATCAATTAAAGAGATAGTAGGCTACAGTTCTTAGTTAACTAGGAGAGGATGGAAAAAGAAGGAAACTGAATGACTGTAAGAAACAGAAAAGTGGATTGAGAATAGGAGGAAGGAAAGTGGGTGAGAAGGAGGGGAAGATAAAGCGACTATATTTTTCAGTTTCAATTCACAAGATGAGACGGAGGAAGAAAAATACAAGACTGGGAATAATACTGAAGCAGAGAGTGTGGATAAAAGAGAGGGAGAAATATAAAAAATAATGTAGGATAAATCGTACCTGTTATGCATTTCCCACTCGTATTCCGAACACGAGAGGAAAGGGAAATGATACAGTGTAAGAGACTGAGGATAATATTCATGATTAAAGAATGAAAATAGGATTAAAGGAAAGAAAAAGGCATGCAATAATAACTTTCATTCCCATGAAATACTATACATTCTCCTCTTGCTGCCTCTGACGACTGAATTCTGTTTGTGTGTGTGTGTGTGTGTGTGTGTGTGTCCGACTCTGGGCATAGGCTTCACAGCCTGCTATCAAGGCCCAGCAGTCCTCCTACATACCATACACCTCAACATGTCACCACTTCGGCGCTAACACCCACCGTCCATATAGAATACATGCTAGGGCTGTCTCATACAGGACTGGTGTATTGGTATTAGCGGGGGTAAATATTACGACATGTCGGCGGGTCTTCCGGTAGATCAGTAAAACCTGATTTAACGAGATTCGAATCCTTAAACTGTTCCCTGCCCGAGTGAGGATTCGAACCTGGGTCTGTCGGGACTGCAGGCCACCTCTCTACCGATCGAGCCACCTCCTCAGTACTGGATTTGTTGGAGGTGGAAGAGTTCGATGGAGTATTCTGTAGAGCATTCACTGCTTAGGGACACTATTAAACTGAATAAACAGTGTAACAGTAGCCACATCAAAGCATAAGAGATATAACCTGAGTAAAGATGATAATCAAACGGACAATATATGCGAAATAATTATAATATTTCTTAGCTACTAATATAAGAATGAAGGGAAAACAGGATAAACGAATGTAGAGAAAAAAAACAGGAAATGCGTTACACAGAGGAAGTAAGATGAACATTTTCGCTGTCAGTAGAGCTCTTAAAATCCGATCTTTTCCTTCATGCATAAATATTTGACATCCTCTTTGTTTTTCGATAGCATTTCATTATGACGAGATTGGAGGCTTCGTCTCAAGTGTTTTGAGTCTCTCTCTCTCTCTGTGGTGTGTGTGTGTATGTATGTGTGTGTGTGTGTGTGTGTGTGTGTGTGTGTGTACCTATATATTTTTTTAACTTCCAGTATTTGCTTATCTGACTTTGTATTTATTCTTTGATATCTTTTTGTCTGTTTGTCTTTCATTCTCTAATTATCCTTACCAATAGTTGTCTCCGTGTCTGTCTACCAGTTAAACTACCGATCAGCCTGTCCATTAATCTATCAGCCCATCTGTCTATCAGGATGAATGTCTCTTTTTTTTTTTCTGTCTGTCTGCCTGCCTGTCTGTTTGACTAAAAACCGCAATATATGTAGCATGGCAAAGAGGGAGAATGGAGCAGTATGGAAGGAACGAAAAAATTAGCAGGAGAGAAAGAATGAGAGGAAGGTAAGGTCGGAAAATGGAAAACAGTGAGTGCAAGCAAGAAAGGCTAAATGGCATATAAAGAAAGGAGGGAGAGAGAGAGCAAACTAAACAAACAAAAACAGACAGATACAGACAAAGGCTAAATGAAACATACACACCGCAGACTCACTCACGTTTAAAAATGTTTACTGTGTTTGTTGTGTGAATGTTTCTTTTTTTTATTAATAGTAATGCATATCATCTTAAAACGAACTATAAATGATAAAACTATGGTGAAGCTTACGTATATTGCGATATGATATTGAATTAGTGATGTACTGCACTATCACCAAAGCCATGGCACTGATACTGTACTGTGTATCTTTAAGCGACATTCAGTATATATATTTCCAGACGCATGATTCCTAACTTAATTCTCTCAGGTTCCTATGTGTTCCAATTAGTATTGTACAACACATTTACTAAAGGTATGACGATATTATTGTATTGTGCATCAGTAAGCTATCCGTACTGTGTATAATTCAAAACATAATTGCTACCCTTGTGTAAGTTTCTGTGGTTCGTGTGTGTTTCGATGCGTTCTATTTGTGTTGTGAATCACTTTTAACAAAGGTAATAACCTATGTAATTGTACTGTGCATTTCAAATTACCCGTAGTGTGTTAATTACGAGACACATGGCTGCTAATTCAATTTCTCAGGTTCCTGAGTCACATCTGAATAAAATCGTCTGCCACTAACAAAAATGGATTACTTGAGTTCTCTTGACCATGGGAGTACTAACATTATGAAGTCTCTCTGGCTGTCTCACAGGGGAATAAAATCGCTCGGAACCATCTGCAGTAAAATACTACAAATGGAGCGCTCGCCAGAAACTATCATAACACCCTAGCTACGTGAGCAAGGGCAAGTGTTATGTTTTATTCGAAACGCGTGCGCAAGTGTGTATTTATGAACATACATGGTCAGAAGTTGTTAACGTATTTTGCCTAAATTTGGTGGAGGGAGGAGTACAACCCCAGAGATGACTTATTATTTATGGGATTCAAGGATCAAAAGTTAATTTCACAGGGCTTAGTCAAAATTTGGCTTAGTAATATCAACTTAACCCGAGGCATCCCATCAACATATGGCTACGTCGCAACGTTTTGTCACAACTAGACCCATTGACGTACGGGTACGTCGCGCAATTGCAAGGGTCATAATTTGCACAATTTTCATATTTCATGGGTGATTTTTGGTAGGCATATGTGGGAGACCTTCTACCTGCTGTCAAGCGGGGATACTGCCTGGCCCCACCTAACCCCCCTCCCCCCCTCCCCCCACACTGGGAAATTCACCTGTTAGCTGTAACCTGGCCAGTAAAGGTATGTTGCCCCACGGTCTCTCCAGTGACGAAATTCTCTGTGAAAGTGATTCCTGAAGTGGAGGACAAAGAAATAAAAAAGCTAGAGCAAGAAACAAACAGAAGTGATGAGGTGGTAATGTCATAAAGGAAGGTGCCATCTGTGGATGTGTTTGGTGACTGAACAATGTTTCTATTGCCTATATAAATGTGTGAAAACAAATATAGTCTTGTACTACACATAAATTCGTGCCAAATACATAAATAAATACATAATTTAAAGTGTCAAATTAGTTAACCGTTCCATAGTTCGTTTTCTTTATCCAGGTACCCTGAGAAAGAGAGAAAACGTAAGGCTGACTCATCACCTGTAGCACCATTTATAGCCTCAGGAGGGCGATTTCTCTATGAACTCTCGATGTTTCTCACCAAAAGTGAAGGTTTGACCCCCCCCAAAAAAAATCCCCGAAACTGCTCAGGACTGGGGGGTATCAGTGGTGGAAAATCGGTCGGGACGTGACGGGTTAAAACAGTTTTTATCTTATTTAGACCAATCTGAATGGAAGGGCTGAGAGTAATGTATGAATGAAAGTGTTCGGTTTTGAGATAAGGCAAGGGTCATGGTTACCGGACATGGCCAAATATCGACCCAAATGTCTGTGTGACGACAGTACTTAAAATAGTTTAAACCCGCCAGGCTGTTTATTGCCAGACATTTGGGGGTCCATGACATAAAATGAAAAAGAAGTAAATTGCTCGCATTCGCTCAATTTCGAAGCTACAGCCATCATACTAGGCCATCCGAGTCCCCCAGCTAGCGGCTTCATATAACCCACTATCATCCAGTTTCCAGTTTCCAGGTACAGCCAAAAACCTACAAAAATAGTGTATTCACAGATTCTCAGAATTCATTAAAGGTACAAACTTGAAATTTTTGTTGGACACAGCCAAGGCCGGGGAGCAGTTCTAAAAGGCTATGGGCCCATTTGGGACAGTAGTTTCTGACATCACCTGGAGATCAGTTGAAAGTAGTTTGGGGTCATTGAGTGTACAGTTTAAGAAGACAAGATAGAACTGATCTACAATTACCAAACTTGGTACATTTACAGAACTTGATGTGCTATGCACGGTTACCAAATATGAGTAACCTTGACCCGAAACTCAAGGTCACAGACAAAGTTCAATGGCAGATTTTAATCCCTAAAACCCTCAAATCTCTGACCCTGACTAACTTTCAGCCGCATTTCGAGTCCGATTATTCCACTTTCACCAAGTTAAATTTTGGTCTTAGAGATTTAAAGAGCTTGAATTTACACACTAGCAAATGCATATATCACTCTCATATGCCTAATGATTACAGCTCTATTGGCTTAAGAAGGAAAGTAGGATTTTTTGAAACATTATTTTCGCCAAATAACCTTACAGAAATGACCATAAACAATATAATATACATTCCTATACATCAATTCTATGTTAGAATCTCGTGAACTAGCAGATTTGCATAGTAGATTAGGATTTGCGGACGACTATCGAGAGGTACTACACCTGTATGATGCAATGATACCAACTGGGGAGAAGCAGAATGACTGGGAACGGGCACTTATTAATTTTGTATCTGCCAATGCAGACATTATCATTCGCACATTATTGGACATGAAACATGGCATGCTATGGGCTGCATTGCTGGCATCACTCCTGGAAAGGACTATGTTGAACCACAGTTCCCTCGTTCAACCATAGTACGGTCAGCTGTTACTGTTGGTCAATATTCTGAGATATCACTTACGAAATACAGCAAAACAGCAATTCCAGGTCTCAAACATGTTCTCAGTGACCCTCCAGAACCACCAAACCTCAACCTGGCCAGTCTGAAGATAGCAACAATGTTGGACAATATGTGACTGTCCAGCTATTTTGTATCCGATCCCAAACAGTGTCCATTGTGGAGTAGATTCAATCAGACAGTAGACAGACAGGGAGAGTTTGCTATAAGCAGAATTGAGATTCTCCTATTTTGAACCATAATCCCAATCAACTACAGACTATACTCAGCTCTTGCTTACGCACAAAAAAACTGACTGAAATGTGTAAGTTGGGTGTGTCTCCAGTAACAATTCATCAGTCTCTCTACATCAGATCTGTTGAAATAGTCCAATCTTCTCCACTCCTTACCAAACTCATTGTAAGAATAGGCAGAATCCATTTGATTATGTCTTACACAGGAGCATTAGATAACATCATGAGTGGCAGTGGTTTGCAAGGGCAATGGGAAATTGCTCATGCACCTAACTCAGTAATGCAAATGTTGACAGGTCATGCATATGCTGGTGCTGTATGTGTACACATTTTTGCCTCCTCAGTTGTGTCTGAGATGGATGATATGCAAAACCATGAGTGGAGCGAACTTGAATGAACTCAGAACCCTACATGAGATGCTCCTAAAAAAGGAATACCCACAAGACACTGTTCTCTATAATATGTCATTCAGCTTACTGAGATCATAAATGATCTTGAACAGGAATTACCTCTGAACAGTAGAACTGGGAAACTATGAACTGAGTACATGAAAACAGTGTGCACTTTGCTGCTGTTCATCCGTGCTGAGCTACTGGTGATTCTGAACTACATCTGTTTTGCATCTCAAAGATGATCCCTGTCCTTCATTTTTGGGGACATACTGCATACACAAAGTGTGGTAGAGTTTATCTATAGCAGATGAAGTAGGTATCTAACCAGATTGGTAAGGAACAGCATGAAAGGTACACAACCTGTGGGTACTGGACCATCAGAAGAACCCACAGGTTCTGGTCTGGAGGCTTGACTCACCAGAAAATTGAGCAGGTGTTGATGCGAATGCTGAAGAAACATGGAGGTCTAGCACATGGTCATGGAATTACTGACAGTACACAATCCAAGACTGTCCATGTCCTGTCACAAACAGCTCCTATTTGTGCGCCACTAGAGGCTTTCTGTAATCTATATTCTCAGAGTTGACCAACACACAGACCTCTGGGAATCCACAATTGTGTGTGATAGTAGACACTTTCCCACCTATTAGAATTACTTATTGCACCATTTGCCTTTTGCCTACACAGACGAACACCGCGAGAGACTGGTCTGCACTGATACTGGAGACATGTCATCTATTTGTGGTAAAGCAGATTGTGCAGTCACAACCTTATTACATTAACCTGTCCTGTGACTCCATTTCGGCCTGTGGACCCCTCCAAAGAAGCATCGGTTGTGGCACTTTGAGCTGCTGTTGAGAGGCTCTTAGGCAGTCTGAGATGGATGATACACCAAATCTGACTGGAGCAAACTTGAATGAACTCAGAGCCCTACATGAGATGCTCCTAAAGAAGGAATACCCACAAGACACTGTTCTCTATAATGTGTTGTCATTCAGCTTACTGAGATCATTAATGATCTGGAACAGGAATTACCTCTGAACAGTAGAAATGGGAAAGTATGAACTGAGTACATGAAAACAGTGTGCACTTTGCTGCTGTTCATCCGTGCTGAGCTACTGGTGATTCTGAACTACATCTGTTTTGCATCTCAAAGATGATCCCTGTCCTTCATTCTTGGGGACATACTGCATACACAAAGTGTGGTAGAGTTTATCTAGGGTAGATGAAGTAGCTATCTAACCTGCTGGGCAAGAAGCAGTATGACAGGTACACAATCTGTGGCTACTGGACCATCAGGAGAACCCACAGGTTCTGGTCTGGAGGCTTCACTGACCATACAACTGAGCAGGTATTAATGCGAATGCTGAAGACAACATGGAGGTCTGGCACATGGTCATGGAATTACTGACAGTACATAATCCAAGATGGTCCATGTCCTGTCACAAACAGTTTCTGGTTGTGAGTCACTAGAGCCTTTTTGTAATCTATATTCTCAGAGACTTGACCAATACACAGCCCTCTGGGAATCCACAATTGTGTGTGATAGTAGAAACTTTCCCACCTGTCGGAATTACCTATTGCACCATTTACCATTTGCCTACACAGACGAACACCGCGAGAGACTGTTCTGCATTGATACTGGAGTCATGGCATCTGTTTGTGGTAATGGAGATTGTGCAGTCACAACCTTATTACCTTAACCTGTCCTGTTGCTCAGTTCACCATGTGGACCCTCCAAAGAAGCGTCGCTTGTGGCACTCCGTAGCTGCTGGTTGGGAGGGCATCAGGCAGTACTTTAATTTTCCTTAGAATGATTGCTTCCATGGCCTGGAGTCACCTGAGTGTGTCATGTGCATTGCAGAGGTTATTCTCTCGGGCATGGAAGCATACATTACATTCTCATATCCTTTGTCTAATTCAGAAAGGCCTTGGTTTAACCACGCTTGTTCTAATGCTGTCCACAACGAGGAGAAGGCCTATAAAAGGTACCGGAGCCAACCCACCCCTGAATCACATCTTTTTTTATGTTTCTGCCCGGAATTGTGCTAAGTCTGTTCTTCGCTCTGCTAAAAATAATTTCATCCGTACTAAATGCTCTCAACTCTCCAACTAGAATTCTTCCAGCTCCTTCTTGCACCTTACCGAAAACCTTTCTAACATTTTTACCTCATCGTCCTTCCCTCCTCTTTCTACTGTGATGACTCTGTAGCTATTTCTTTTGCTGGTAAAGCAGATCTCTTTGCTCAAACTTTCTTCTCCAGTTCCACCTTAGACGATTCTGGTGCTGTTCTTTCATCACTTTCCCCCTCTGACTTCCTCATGGTTGATATTAAAATTTCTTACATGTTTTTTCTGCCATCACTGGCTTCAGTACTAACAAAGCATATGGGTCTGATGGGGTCTCTGCTGTTGTCCTCAAGAACTGTGCTTCTGTGCTTACACCCTGCCTAGGTAAACTCTTTTACCTCTGTCTATGAACTTGTACGGTTCCTTCTTGCAGGAAGTTTGCTCTTATTCAGCCCCCAAAGAAGGGTGATCATTCCCAACCCTCTAACTATCGCCCAGTTGCTTTAAAATCTTGTGTCTCAAAAGTTTTTGAGTTTATTCTTAACACAAAAATTTTATAGCATCATTCCTATCACAACCTTCTTTCAAATCGTCGTATGGGTTCTGTCAGAGAGGCTCCACTGGCGATCTTCTCACCTACCATTCTGACTCCTGGTCATCCTCCTTTCGGGACTTTGGCGAAACCATTGCCATTGCACTTGAAATCTCAATGGCTTTCGATCGAGTCTGGCATAAATTTTTAATTTCCAAACTGCCCTCTTACTATTTCTATCCTTTTATCTGTGCCTTCTTCTATAGCTTCCTTTCTGGTCGTTCTATAGCTGCTGTTGTAGATGGCCACCGTTCTTCTGCTAGGTCTATCTAGTGGTGTTCCTCAGGACTCTGTCCTATCACCAGTTTTCTTCCTTTTATTCATCAGTGACCTTCTAAGCTGTACATCTAATCCTATCCACTCATACGCTGATGATTCCACCCTTCATCTGTCCATTCGGTTCCTGCAACGTTCATCTCAGCAGCTACTTCAGCAAACAAGGGATGAGGCTATGTCACACCTAGTGTCTGACTTGGCTCGTATCTCTGTGCGGGGTAGAAGTAATCTTATTTTTAATGCATGGAAGACTCAGTTTTTACACCTATCAACCCAACAAAATCTTCCACAGAGTACACACAAATGTTTAATAATATCCAGGTCAATCCTGCATCATCCTTAAACATACTTGGAGTTTCATTTTCTCGGGACTTAACTTGGAAAGATCATATTACATCTCTTGTAAAATCTGCTTCCAAGAGATTAGGTGTGCTAAGCCGACTCCATACCTTCTTTACCTCTGCAGTTGTTGATTTTATACACCTGTTTTATTCGCCCCTGTGTACAGTACAACTCTTATGTGTGGGGAGGCTCCCCACATACAACTGTTCTCAATAGGGTGGAGTCAAAGGCTTTTCGTCTCATTAACTCTCCTCCTCTTACTGGCTCCCTTTAACCTCTGTCTCTTCGCTGTACTGTTGCACCTTTATCTCTTTTCTGTCGCTACTTCAATGGTCACTGCTCCTCTGAACCCTCTTTGCAACCTTCTACCTCTACGACGGATGCGGAGCACCCCTCTAGCAACAATCCCTCATTCGTTTTCTGTCCAGCTCTTTAATGCAAGAGTTAACCATTACTTCCAGTCCTTCATTTGTGTAACAGGACATCTCTGGAATAGTCCCCCTGTGTCTGTATTTCCTACTTCCTATGATCTCAAGTCAAATCCGGTGAGGAGGCAGCGACAGCTGCATTTATCACTGGCCCGACCTACACTGATGTTAAGGTCAAAATGAGCTACTGGGTTTATCTATTGGTGCTACAACCTGTATTGCAACTGTCCTTGGCAAAGACATTGAGGTCGACCCCACACTATGCTTCATGCAAGTCATATGTGCGAAAAAGAACCAATCAGATATGGTGAATCGCCTTAAACATGAGTGTAGCAAACAGCCACCAGCGGGGAGGCGGTGGCCGGATCGGTAGAGAGCTGGCCTGCAGTCCTAATGGACCCAGGTTCGAATCCCCACTGGGGCAGGAACAGTTTAAGGATTTGAATTTCTTGAAAAGCAGACTTTACTGATCTACAAGACGACCCGCCGACATGTCGTAAAAGTACCCCCGCTAATACCAATACACCAGTCCTGTATGAGACAGCCCTAGCATGTATTCAATACGGACGGTGGGTGTTAGCGCCGAAGTGGTGACATGTGGAGGTGTATGGATGTAGGAGGACTACTGGGCCTTGATAACGGGCTGTAAAGCCTATGCCCAGAGTTGGTCACATAAAAAAAAAAAAAAATTTTGACAAGGGTAGAAAGTATAGGCATTAATATAGTCATAGCACAATTGTAATAGTTATAGGCATTATATAATCAGAGCACAATACAGAACACTATCACAATGTTTAATAGCCAGGTAGATATGTCTAGGGCACCAGGAATAGAAACACACATATCCTCTGGCCCAGACTATCAAGAATCTCAGGGTGTATATCAAACACATGGTGTAATTCATGGAAGCCAGTTAGCTCACATGACAGAAGCGTGCTTGATGCTGTACACAGACACATACACACACGTCAGCCACCCGGAAACCAGGCAGTAATATATACCGAGAAATCAGATGTAGAGGTCAGAAGGAGGCAGAAGGGGATAAAAGGAGACAGAGGGTGTCAGAAGGCGACTGAGCAGAGAAGGAGAAGGAGTAGGAGACTGAGTAGAGTATCACGTCACTGTGCCACAATAAAACCCCTTAACTCCAGAGTGTCTCTACCCCACCTTCACTTATAACACTACAGGGACAAGAGGTGGGCGTGAGACAGAGGAAGACTTACAAATACACAATCTCAACGCTATCCGATGGCTCATGACTTTTTACATTGGTAGCAGCTCACATCGGTGCCTCGCCAATCTATTACAATCCCAGCTCCTAAGGTATGACTATTATCTACATTTGGCAGCAGGAGTAATCTACGATACTCTACGATCCCAACATTGGTGGAAACGAATCTCTACACAATGGGACTGGTGGCACGTATCTACCTACATACCCACCTACCCACCTATCGACACTGGTACTACCGGCAAAGATTATAGTGGTAAAGTAGAAGCAGTAAAGAAGATTACTTCAACTCTCTACAACAACTATCTACAACAACTCTAGTATTTACAACTCTAGAATATACAACTCTACAGTTCACAACTCTATGACTTACGACTCTATAATTTACAACTATACAATAAACTACAACTTCGACAAGCAACAAGCTTTACAAATTAGTCACAAGAAGAAGAAGAAAGGCAATAAGGTGAAGTAAAAACAAGGAAGACAAAAGTAAGGAGCAAGGAGCGTGTGTTTTCCTGCAGGTGAATGGTGTTTTTACGCAAACAAGCTGAAGTTGCACAACACCACCTGACCTCCATAACCACAACACCACAGCTACCACAACTACTACCACATCTACCACAACTACCACACCTACCAAGAACCCAGCAGGAATGCAGTGGCTGCTGACGGAAGCACAACATCAAACAACCACCACCACCACCACCACCACCTCCTTCATCATCAGCACTACCACCATCAGCTAAAACTGTTCCTACCACAATCACCTTTAGTGAGTTAAATAGTTATTCTTTTTAAGGTTGCATTATCTTATCAGCACTTCATTATTTATAAATCAACGTACATATATATACCTAAAATAATATACCAACATTACTTCATTTATCAATATTAATGTAATATCAACATATT
>JAGKTI010025541.1:0-13937 GCA_018397915.1 Birgus latro
ACCATTGAATTTAGTATTTACTAGCATGCCCCTTCACCTTTATTATCCTCTTAAGGCGTCTGGGGAGACTGATGGCGCAGTTTTGCAGAACAGACGGACTAAAACTGGTCCATAGCTGCTTGACTGAAGCCTCAAGTTTAAGCAAAGATGATGTGTCCATACTACACAGCTGCCGCTTCATGTGCGCCCATAAATTCTCAATGGGATTGATATCTTGGCTGTTTCCGGGCCAGTCTCGAATAAAGGGAACCTCACAGTCTGTCAGCCACTGTTTCACTGACTTTGTAACATGTGCAGGGGCAGAATCTTGCATAAACACTCGTGCCTTGGATTTATCAAGAGAGTCACTTAAAACATCACATATGAGCTCCAAATAATTGTTCTGGTTCACTTTTTCATTTACAGGAAGAATTACCAACTTACCAACACCATAATATGTAAAGCAGCCCCAAGGAGTCAGGCTGGGTATTTAACAAACTTGGAAGTGTACTTAGGATCCAGGGGGTCACTGCCTGGTTTGCGGTACACTCGTGATGAAGGGGTACCAGTGACAGTAAATGTCGATTCATCACTCCAAAGCAGTTTTCCATTGCTCTTCACTCCAGGCAAGATTTTTCTTACAAAAATTTACTCTCTTTTTCTTCTGACGTGCAGTTAACAGTGTTTTTTTTTTTAAGAGCACGAAAACTCCTGTAGCCCAGGTCGTCATGCAACAGCTGCTGCACACTTCTGACAGACACATCTCCCAGCAACTGTGGGTTCTTTTCCTTTAAATCCCATGCTGTTAGCCTTGGATCCTTGCTAACTTGCCTTGAGATAAGCTGACGGGTCCTCAAGGTTGTCTTACGAGGTCTCCCAGGCTTGGGAAGTGGAGTGGGAGTAATGGCCTCCCCACTGTCCTTGAACCGCTTCACCAGTCTCTGCACTGTCCTCAGTCTAACACCTGTTTGATTTGCAATAAATGGGAGTTTGTGGCCAGCTTTGTATAAAGTAATCACCTCCACACGTTTGTCCTTGCTTGTGGTCACTTTAGGCATGATGAGAATGTGGTAGGTAACCAAATAACTGCGTTACTTGAGTCCAAATAAGCCCTCGTGGCACATCACACACAGAGACAATCCCTCCCCTCTGGCTGCCCAAACATTACTGAGCCTGCTCCAGTGGTGCCCAACCTATCAAACAGGGTTGCCAAGCTCTCGTTGAAAAAGCGTCAGCTCATTTCGCATCACAGGGGAGGGTAGTATTGACCCTACTTCACTTAACGCGAAAAAAATGACGTCGGCCCTTTGGCGTCAATACTTTCCGTGCATAGTTGTATGTATGTATATGAGGAATGGGGTAGCGTGATCATATTGACACTTTAGATATCGTGGGAAATGGGGTAGCGTGATCTTATTGACAGTGCTTGAGCAGGTAGATATTAGTACCCTTTGCGGGCCACTCAATCTCGTCTGTACCACTCCTTAGACGATAGCAAAATTCAAACTTGAAGTGAATTAACCTAATATTTATTAATTATTAAGAACTGAAAGACAAATTACTCTCCGGACTGTGAATGAACAAGCAGACAACATATTATCAGGGTCTATACCTCCAGGAATATGAATCTTCACATACTAGAGCATGGTATGTAGGAGGACTGCTGGGCCTTGATAGCAGGCTATGAAGCCTATCCCCAGAGCCAGACACACACACACAAAAAAAAAAATCAAAATTAAAAATGAGACTGATACACATGAGACAAAGTATAATTAGAATCTATATCTCCAGGAATATGAACCTTCACAAACTGAATTAATCCACCCAGTCTCGACCGATTTTTTACCCAACACACCCTCAGGACCCAACCGGTTTTCAACTTTTTTGGGGGGGCTCAAACCTCCGTTTTTGGTGAGAAACATCGATAATTCATAGAGAAATCGCCATCCTGAGCTTATTGTTGATACACGTGTCAGTCAGCCTTACCTTTCATTCTCTCTCAGGGTACGTGGCTTCAAAGAAAACGAACTATGGGAGGGTTAACTAATTCAAGCCACTTTGAATTACATATTTATTTATTTATTTGGTACGAATTTATGTGTAGTACAAGACTATATTGGTTCTCACACAATACTATGGGCAATATAAACATTGTTCACTCGCCAAAAACATCAGCATATGGCACCTTCCTTTATGACATTTACCACCTCATCACTTCTGCTTGTTTCTCCCTCTAGCTTCTTAGTTTCTTTGTCTGCCACCTCAGGAATCACTTTCACTGTGAATTTCGTCATTCGAGAGACCGTGGGGCAACATGTCTTCGTGGGGCAACATGTCTTTACTGGCCCGGTTACTGCTAACATGTGAATTGCTGAGTGTGAGGGGAAGGGGGGGAGGGGGGTCATGTGGGGCCGGACAGTATCTCCGCTTGACAGCAGGTAGAGGAAGGTCTCCCACATATGCCTACCAAAAATCACCCGCGAATCTTGAAAAGTTTGCAAACGACGGGCCTTCCAATTGACTTATGTACGATGCACGTCGGTGGGTCTGAGCGTGAAAAAAAAGGTGGTGACGTGCATCGTACGTCAACGGGACCGGGCAGGTTAACATGCCAAATGATACTGATACACGTGAATATAGTGATCCCGTGGTCTCTAATACACTCTTCAGGAAGAAACCTAAAACATCTTCACCAAAGAATATCCTCTTAGGACTAAATATCCCCCCGTACTCCAAAATCATATGCAAACTAGACATGATATTTAGAACGAAATATTCAGATGAACACAATATTCAAGTGGATCAGTATTCAAATGGATCAATATATCAAACGGATCAATATCCAGTATTCTCTTAGGGCTAAATATGTAAGTACAATGACTAAAAAAAATCATATTCAGTGAAACACAGTATACAAATGGATGGGCCAGCCGATATACTTGGACTACATGAACTAAGAAAGGCCGGAATTTAGTGTCAACAGATGTTAGGCAGTGCCTAAAACCCGAGCCATTTGGCTTCAGGAATGTTCGACCTGTGAATGATAGAGAAAGGAGATGCAATCTGTGAACGATATGGAGAGAAGCGGCGATCTGGTGGTTTTGCGCTGCTCCATGCTTTATATAACCTTCTATCACAGTATCGGGAATTGGCTAAGACTTTGATTACTTGCAGTATTAATGTCTCTTCTAAGGTTTCCAAAGAATTTGAAAAATACGTTTGCACTCGACATACATAGAAAAATTACTTACGATGTTTTGAATTATTGCAATAGGCGTATAGGAACTTTAATCATACCAAAGCCAAAACGAATGAGAATCTGAACAATTTATCATCATGCTGGTCTATGGGTTTAGGATGACTTGCAACCCGAGGCTAATAACATAAATTCCGCGCTCCACCAACGACTACCATCAACAGTCAGACAACTCGTAATTCACCACTACATAATCCAAATGAGGAGCACCATTAACATTGTCATATAAATTTTTAGATCAGAGTATGAAGGAAGACATTTGCGATTGTTAATTCCTATTAAACTTCCGTGGTTAATACGCCTTTGTTGGAAAAGGCTGGTCCATATAAGTTAATTAAATTCATAACAATTCTCGACTTAGTCCTATCAACATCAGAATTATACTTACATTATGAATATCAATTAAGACTAAGTTTAAACATAAGACTGAACGGTTAAAATTGAACTGTACAGACTATATTTACAACAGTTTCTAAGCTTAAGATTACATTTATAATACTAGCTTATACTAACTTATTCTATACTTACAATTTTTCGCTGGTCTTCCATTCATGCACACGAAATTATTGGATCTTGGCGGAATCATTTCACCTGTCTCTTCAAATATCCCTTAGCAGTTTTTGTGCATTTATTGTCTTAAATATACTTGAAATGTTGATAAGAGCTACTGTACAATTTTATTAATATGATTTACAATGTTATACTGATTTTCAAGTGCTATTTGTGTCACTTTGAATGTGTTACCCATGTCGGCTGAGATGATCAGCCAGTCATAAACAGAGCAGACGACATACTACCTCCGATATTCATCCAGTCTTATGACCTGACACAGACAAATCTTATACATTAGGGCCAGCGTCACACGACGACTTTTTTTTTCGGGAAACATTTTGCCATCGGATTTGCTCGTAAAAGGAAAATCTGTCGTAAAGGTCATACGAGTGGTTCGGCTTATGTCTTCCAACTGGAAAAAAAAAAAAAAGCAAGTGGGTGCCACCATGCGAGTAAATGAGACGGACGTTAACAAGTGATTTTTACACTTACGAACAACAACATTAAATGTAATTATGTACTACGAATATGATTTATCAAAATATTGTCTTGAGGAGTGAACACTGCTGCGATGTTGCCAGAATGGCATTTATGGCTGAATACAAACCAACAGTATGGATGCTGTGGCGACTTCCCACATCTTAAATGTGTTGTGCTTCCATTATGCAGCACGAGATATGCGTGCTTTGATGTACTTGTTTATAAATCTAACGCTTCACCATACCAATTACCAGCAGCATGGGTTGGTTTAACTTACCTGGGCTAACAGCATGAACATTTCCCCTTCCCTTCCAAGGGAATTTGTTTGGATACTGATGGAAATCAAAACTCCTTCAACGGGAAGAGAAAGTTAAGGGAAGGGATTATTTTAAAGAATACTGCTGAAACGACTCTCTCCTTCCGCCATTAGAGTGGGGTATGTGGAAAGGGAATTGACCCAAGTGAACTGCCGCTTATCTCTTATCAGCTGGTGTGATAAGGATGATTTATGTCCTAGAAAAGTAAAACGGAGTTCTTTTCCCATATATACTCGTAAAATATTCAAAAAAGAAAAAAAAAAACAATACCAGGATCTTGGCTGTAACTGGAGAGGACTGAACTTTGCCCACGATTGTTGTATATCCCGAATTATGTAAGATAATGATGTCGGGACAAAGAGAACCAGACAAGCAATGTGGAAAACTTCTAACCTGCTATATCATACTTTATTTCAAACCTTTGACTCAGTCTTGTTAGTTTTTCACGAAAGCAGAAATAATAACCCTTTCAGCACCTCCAGATGCCACTTTTCACTGGCCTATAAATTTATAAAAGCTGTTTGCTTCAGAGCTAAAATTTTCTCGTTCTTAGAGTTTTTTAATGCACTGAATTCAGATACAACAAAAACAGCTGCTTGGCTACTGTTTCGAATTTAAGATTTTATATTTTACATTTATGTAGCCTGCATAATCCAGACAGTAGCCTACAGCGTTAATCATGAATTTCAAACCAATGTACTTCCGTCTGTTTGTGATAGATTTACATTAATACATCTGACATGCCATGTAGGTAAAGCACTTATTATGTATCAGTACGTATTCCAGTCATTAGCCAGCTTCTGAAATGCGCATACGGGGTTTTCCCTTGTGTTCAAGGGTCACAGCCGAGCAACAGTCCACAAGAACTGATGGATTCCATTTGCTCTGATACCGTTTCCCCATTGCTGCAATGTCCTGGTGAAATCGCTCGCCATCCTTGTCGCTCACTGCTCAGCAGCTTTGTTTAAAGAGATCTAGATGAGAGTGCAAAAAAAAATTTATCTTGAGTGACATGTTGCAGCCAAGCTTACTGAATGTCGAAAAGAGATTTTCCACCAACTTCCTGTAGTTGTCTGCTTTGTTGCTTCCAAGAAATCTTGTTGAAAGCTTGCCACGCACCCTTTTCTTTGCCACACAGTGCACATTCATATATTTTCACTTGACTTAACCTGAGGAATTTCACACAGAGATACTTGAATGTTTCTTTGATTTTGTCTAATGCTTTGACAGTGGGGTTGAATGCAAAACATTATTTTTTCCTCTCTGGCTCCAACGACTATTGAATAAACAACTAATCTCTCTTGATGTAGTGTGACTGTCTTGCACGACTATCGTATTCACAGAGAAAATAGTAGTACTTGTATATTCATTCTGAAGACCTAACAAAATAGCAAAAACCTTCAAGTCACCACAAATCTGACACTGATATCGGTCGTAGTTTATGCTCCCCAATTGTTTTTTTTTTTTTAATGTATTCATAACTTTCTTTTATATGAACTGCATGACCAACTGGAATGGATGGCAAAACATTATCAATGTGCAGCAAAACAGCATTAAGATTCGACTTCGATGAATCAGTGATGAAGTCACCACTCAGCTGGATTATAAACGATGTTGAGTGTTGCCATCATACCATCGATATTGTTGCAGGCTACAAGATCCTCCTCCTTGAAGATATACTGGACAAGAATCTATTGACAGTCAAGGAACATGGAAATCCTAACATCATCTGCCAGGAGATTCCACTACTGTAGTCTGTAGCCCAACAATTCCATCTTGCTCTTGTGTAGTTCCAAAGCCCTCACAAGATCATTCAGTTCAGCTTCTGTTGTGAGGTGCGATTCAGTAGAATAGGGTGGGGCAAAATCTGAGCCAAGTGACGTTGACGGTTCAAAGGTAGATGTTTTGAGGTTCCCCTCCTCCTCGTCTGATTCAAATATAAGGATTCAGGTGCTTCAGGAACAGGCACCAATCCCTCTGGGGTACTTGGCGAATAGCTGCCGGAATGTTTGGATATTTTACAGTTCACTTTATCTACTCTGACAGACGGTTCCCGAATGGAGTGTACCATACAGGAATAGCAGTTGCTTTAACATGCCGAGTACCATCGACGCACGATATACGTCGCTACTTTTTTCCGCGGACAGACCCAACGACGTACACCGTCCGTCAAGCAATTGCAAGGCCCATTGTGTGCAAATTTTTCAACATTCGCAGGTGATTTTTGGTAGGCATATGTGGGAGACCTTCCTCTACTTGCTGTCAAGCGGGGATACTGCCTGGCCCCTCCTAACCCCCCCTTCCCCCACCTCCCCCCCACACTGGGTAATTCACCTGCTAGCAGCAACCTAGCCAGTAAAGGTATGACGAAATTCATGTTGAAAGTGATTCCTGAGGTGGAGGACAAAGAAACAAAGTAGCTAGAGGTAGAAACAAACAGAAGTGATGAGGTGGTAATGTCATAAAGGAAGGTGCCATATACTGGGGTTTTGGGTAAGTGAACAATGCTTATAAATGCCTAGGTTATTGTGTGAAAACAATTATAGACTTTTACTACACATAAATTCGTACCAAATAAATGAAATAAATACGTAATTTAAAGTGGCTTGAATTAGTCAACCTTTCCATAGTTCGTTTTCTTAGCCAGGTACCTTGAAAAAGAAGGAAAACGTAATGTTGAGTGACACCTGTATCAACATTTTTTTTACCTCAGGATCGCGATTTCACTATGAATTTTCGATGTTTCTCACCAAAAGCGAAGGTTTCAGCCAAAAAACAAAAAGTCGAAAATCAGTCGGGATCTGGGGGTAGGCTTGGTAAAAAACCGGTCGGGACTCGGCGGGTTAAAGGTTCTCGACTAATCATTAGTATAGCAATCGGCACAGATTTCCTTTTCTTAACTAACCACTCGCAAAGATTTATGCACATGTGTTGCAGCATATAGGTGAAGCCAAGCTCTTCTCTAACATCTTAAGATGCTCGTGTTGTGTCTGGGATAGATTAAAACTGCTCTGCCATTCACCCGAGCTGCGTCGGGCAGCGGTTTAATCCTGATGTGCTGTGACTAATAGAATTCCTTCCATCATGGATTTACTTGGTTTCCTAAAAAAAATCAGGTAGCCGTTGCTTTTATGACGCCGTGGTGCAGTGGTGTCAGTACCTGACTTCCATGCAAGAGGTTCTGGGTTCGATTCCCAGTCAAGGAGCGTATAAGTATATTTGTACACATGCGTTTAATGTGTGTTTCTCTAACATCATAAGACGCTCGTGTTGTGTCTTGGATAGATTAAAACTGCTCCGCCATTCACCCGAGCTGCATCAGGCAGCGGTTTAATCCTGATGTGCTGTGACTGAAAGAATTCCTTCCATCATGGATTTACCTGCTTTCCTAAAAAAAAAAATAATCAAGCCGCTGCTTCTTTTATGACGACGTGGTGCAGTGGTAGTAGTTGACTTCTATGTAAGAGGTCCTGTGTTCGCTTCCCAGTCAAGGAGTGTATAAATATATTTGTACACACGCGTTTAATGTGTGTTTCTCTAACATCTTAAGACGCTCGTGTTGTGTCTGGGATAGATTAAAACTGCTCTGCCATTCACCCGAGCTGCGTCGGGTAGCGGTTTAATCCTGATGTGCTGTGACTGAAAGAATTCCTTCTATTATGGATTTACCTGGTTTCCTAAAAAAAATCAGGTAGCCATTGCTTTTATGACGCCGTGGTGCAGTGGTATCAGTACCTGACCTCTATGCAAGAGGTCCTGGGATCGATTCCCAGTCAAGGAGCGTATATTTGTACACACGCGTTTAATGTGTGTTTCTCTAACATCATAAGACGCTCGTGTTGTGTCTGGGATAGATTAAAACTGCTCTGCCATTGACCCAAGCTGCGTCAGGCAGCGGTTTAACCCGCCGAGTCCCGACCGATTTTTTATCCAGCCTACCCCCAGATTCCGACCGATTTTCAACTTTTTGTTTTTTTGCTGAAACCTTCGCTTTTGGTGAGAAACCTCGAAAATTCATAGTGAAATCGTGATCCTGAGGTAAAAAAATATTGATACAGTTGTCGCTCAACCTTACGTTTTCCTTCTTTTCCAGGGTACCTGGCTAAGAAAACGAAATATGGAAGGGTTGACTAATTCAAGCCACTTTAAATTACGTATTTATTTCATTTATTTGGTACGAATTTATGTGTAGTAAGTGTCTATAATAGTTTTCACACAATAATATAGGCGTTTATAAGCATTGTTCACTTACCCAAAACCCTAGTATATGGCACCTTGTTTTACGACATTACCACCTCATCATTTCTGTTTGTTTCTACCTCTAGCTTCTTTGTTTCTTGTCCTCCACCTCAGGAGTCACCTTCACCGTGAATTTGGTCATTAGGAAGACCGTGGGGCAACATACCTTTACTGGCCAGCTTTCTGCTAACAGGTGAATAGCCCAGTGTGGGGGGAGGGGTGGGAAGGGGGGGTTAGGAGGGGCCAAGCAGTATCCCCGCTTGACAGCAGGTAGAGGAATGTCTCCCACATATGCCTACCAAAAATCACACGCAAATGTTGAAAAATGTCACACAATGGGCCTTCCAATCGTGTGAATTACGGTGTATGTCGTTGGGTCTCTCCGCGGAAAAAAGTTGCGACGTACATCGTACGTCGATGGGACTCGGCAGGTTAATCCTGATGTTCTGTGACTGAAGGAATTCCTTCCATCATGGATTTACCTGGTTTACTAAAAAAAAATCAGGTAGCCGTTGCTTTTATGACGCCGTGGTGCAGTGGTATCAGTACCTGACTTCTATGCAAGAGGTCCAGGGTTCGATTCCCAGTCTAGGAGCGTGTAAGTATATTTGTACACACGTGTTTATTGTGTGTTTCTCTAACATCTTAAGATGCTCGTGCTGTGTCTTAGATTAAAACTGCTCTGCCATTCACCCGAGCTGCGTCTGGAAGCGGTTTTATCCTGATGTGCTGTGACTGAAAGAGTTCCTTCCATCATGGATTTATCTGGTTTCCTAAAAAAAAAAAATCAGGTAGCCATTGCATTTATGACGCCGTGCTGCAGTGGTATCAGTACCTGACTTCTATGCATGAGGTCCTGGGTTCGATTCCCAGTCGAGGAGCGTATAAGTATATTTGTACACACGCGTTTAATGTGTGTTTCTATATTATCTTAAGACACTCGTGTTGTGTCTGGGATAGATTAAAACTAATATTACTCATCCACACACACACACACACACACACACACACACACACACACACTTACTTGTATCTTAGCCCCAAGGGGAGAAGGAACAGGTTCTTACCGCACAACACTGCACGAGGCTCAACTGCGCTGTGCAGTCATTTACATCACCTGCAGGGTCTGACAGCAGAGGTGGTTTACCCCTGCCACATCATAATGGACCCATCCCCTTACCAACACCTGACCTGATCAGCTGATCAGAACAAATGTGGAAGAATATCCCCTCGGGGTCTCGCCACCATTTATTCGTTCAAAATTTCTCTCAAGTCATCCCGATCACGCGCAGCCACTCTTCCTTGCTCTACAAACATCACTCTCATATGTAACGCTTTCTTCGCAATGTCCATCCATCCTATTCATGGTCTTCCTCTCAGCCTTACACCTGTCACATCTGATCCCGTTATCTTTTTCAACAATCGCTCTTCATCCAATCTTCCCATATGCCCAAACCATCGCAACACTCTCTGTTCAACTCATTCTCCACTGTATACTCGATTCAAAGCCAAAGGAGGCTGTTGTGTATATGGACGCAACAACATATCTTGCTTTCATGTTCCTGAACTTGAATCTTCTGATTTCTCTCCTATCTGACTTCAGCTATGCTGTCATTCTCTGACTAATATGTCTGTGCTGTGTAATTATTTCCTGATTCTATTGACTATGAAAAATTCTTTGACTATCTTACTTCAAAGATGGAACACACCCTCACAATTTCTCCTTTCTCTGAAATCTCCAATCCATGTAATTTCAGCATTCACCACCACCTATGACTCTTTTTTCACAGGTCCACCTGCTGAATAAGTCTACATCTTCTCTGTCCTTAATGTCCGAAAGCAGCTTGCTCAATACCATAACTGTATCCCTGACTGCCTAGGAGAGAGTTCCAACGTACCAGACCTTTTCCTTACAACTAATCCTTCTTGTTATGCTGTAAATATTTTCTCTGTTGGGCTCCTCCAACCAGAACCTTGTCACCTTAACCTGTCTTATCACTCCAGTAACGCCTGTGGACCCTCCCAAGGAGCGGAAGCTTTGACACTGTTGAACTGCTGATTGGAAGGCCCTCAGGCAGTACTTCGTTGATATTCGCTGAAATGATTATCGCCTCTATGGCCGTGATCCATCTGAGTGTGACTTGAACATTAAGGAGGTTATTCTCTTGGGCATGGAAGCATACATTCCTCTCTTATCCTGTGTCTACAACAAGGAAAGGGTCTTCAAAAGTTACCAGAGCCAACCCGCCCCTGAATCTCATCTTCTGTTTATGTTTCTGTCCAGAATCGTGCCAAGTCTGTCCTTTGCTCTACTAAAAACATAACTTCAGTTTTACTAAATGATCTAATCTCATATCAAAATCTTATCACTCCTTCTGACGTCTTGTCAATATCCTTTCTAACAAATTTACTTCATCCTCCCCTTTTTTACTGTGATGACTCTGTAGCTGTTTCTTCTACTGTTCACTCAGACTTTCCATCCCAGTTCCACTTTAGATGATTCTGGTGCTGTTCCTCCATAACTTCCCTTCCTCTGACTTCTTCGTGCCTGTTATTAAAATTTCCTCAAGTGATGTGTTTTCATTCTTAATTGGCTTCAGTGATGACAAGGCATATGGGCTGGATGGTGTCCCTCCGGTTGTCCTGAAGAGCACTGCTTCTGTGCTGCACCCTGCCTAGGTAAACTCTTTCGCCTGTGTCTGTCAACTTGTACCTTTCCTTCGTGCTGGTAGTTGCTGTCATTCAGCCTGTCCCAAAGAAGGGTGACCATTTCCAACCCTCTAACTATCGTTCAACAGCTTTAACATCTTGTATTTCTAAAGCTCTTGAATCTATTCTTTACATAATAATTTTAAAGCACATTCCTAATCATAATTTTCTTTATTACTGCCAGTATGGGTTCTGCCAAGGACACTCCACTGGTGATCTTCTCACATTCCTTTCGAGACTTTGGCGAAAGCTTTGCCATTGCACTTGACATCTCAAAGGCTTTTGCTTGAGTGTGATGTGAACCATCCCCTTTAATGGGTTCTATCCTTCTTGTATCCTCATTTCTTGCTTCCTTTCTTGTCGTCCTATAGCTGCTGTTGTAGACGGTCACAGTTCTACTCCTAGAGCTATCAATAGCGATGTTCCTAAGGGCTCAGTGCTATCGCCAACTCTCTATAGTAGACTGTAGCACCAGTCGAGCAGGGCAGTACTCCTAAGGTGGATGGAAGGCTGATGACAGGGAGAGCTGGAGCTTCCATTTCATCAACCCTCAGGAGTTGTTCCTGACCATCCCCCTTTGCTGAACTTTTTCAGTGTCTCAGTAACACGAAAAGTGGGCCAGCATGCTCACCTATACAAGTTTCTCTAACTATCAGCACCAAACTACATGCACGCTACACACTACACTTCCTTTTCAAAATTTGAAAAAAAGAAAATGGCTCAGGTAAACCATGCCTCGGAGTCCCTATGAGGGGGGACCATAAATGCCCCCACCCGGTGACGACTCACGGACCTGCCTGGAACCACTGTCTGACTCACTCCTCCATTTCTGTAACATTCGCCGCCTTTCCTCTAACTTTCGCTCTTTTGAGCACCACCTCTTCTCCTCTAAACCTCATCTTCTCTTTCTCACTGAGATTCAGCTGTCTGAGGCAACTGACAGCAAACCCTTTTCTATATCCTCCTACTTTCTCTATTCTCATTTCAAAGCCAAAAGTGGCTGTTGCGTATATGTACGCAACGATCTATCTTGCTCTCGTGTTCCTGAACTTGATTCTTCTGAGTTCTCTACTCTCTGGCTTTGGCTCTCCTGTCATTCTCTGACTAAATATATCTGTGCTGTTTACTTATCTCCTAATTCTACTGACTAGGAGATTTAAATGTTCACCACCACCTTTGACTCTCCTCTCCTTTCACTGATCCACCTGGTGGACAAGTCTACATCTTTTCTATCCTTAATGACCTAGAACAGCTTGTACAGCACCCTACCCGTATTCCTGACCGCCTTGGAGAGAGTTCCAACATACTTGACCTTTTCCTAACAACTAATCCTCCTGCAACAACCTTCTTTCTGATCGTCAGTATGGGTTCCGTCAGGGACGCTCCACCGGCGATCTTCTCACCTACTTTCAGACTCCTGGTCATCCTCCTTTCGGGACTTTGGCGAAAGCTTTGCCATTGCACTTGACATCTTAAAGGCTTTCGATCGAGTCTGGCATAAATCTTTAATTTCCAAACTGCCCTCCTACGGTTTCTATCCTTCTATCTGTGCCTTCATCTCCAGCTTCCTTTCTGGTCGTTCTATAGCCGCTGTTGTAGATGGCCATCGTTCTTCTCGTAGACCTGTCAACAGTGGTGTTCCTCAGGGCTCTGTCCTATCACCAACTCTCTTCCTTTTATTCATCAATAACCTTATAAGCTGTACATCTAACCCTAACCACTCATATGCTGATGATTCCACCCTTCACCTTTCCATTCGGTTTCCGCAACTTCCATCTCAGCAGTTACTTCAACAAAAAAGGGATGAGGCTATGGCACACCTGATGTCTGACTTGGCTCGTATCTCTGATTGGGGTAAAAATAATTTTGCTATTTTTAATGCACCAAAAACTCAGTTCTTACATTTATCAACCCGACAAAATCTTCTTCAGGATTACCCACTAATGTTTAATAATGTCCAGCTCAGTCCTGCATCATCCTTGAACATGCTTAGTGTTTCATTCTCTCGGGATTTGTCTTGGAAAGAACATATTACATCTCTTTTGAAATCTGCTTCCAAGAGATTAGGTGTGCTAAGCCGTGTCACGAATTTTCTACAGTGTAAAATCACGTTAAGTTAAATCGTGACATCCAGTGATTTTGTGGAGGAGCAAATTATTATATGTACGATAATTTTAAGTTGTCGGGTTTCGCTCCGGGCCCGTTGCGCATGCACGTGCAGCTCCCACCCTCGCCACGTTGAGTATTCAAATGAGAGCTCAGTCTGTTCTTAGTCACGGAACGAATTGGGTCGTACGCCTCTAGAGGTTCGAGTGAATTCTTTAATTCAGATCTCGGCTTGAATCGGCGTGTGTTCCCGAGCTCCCACCCTCTTGGTGATCGACTACAGTACAGTCTCATCCATA
>JAGKTI010025544.1:0-13936 GCA_018397915.1 Birgus latro
AACATTTATCCTATCCATCAGTCTATTGCCAGACGCCTTAATTCCTTAGAGGGTGGCCAGAAACAGGTCGCCCCCAGTCCTCTGTCATTCTCTCTCTCCATCTCACACCCCCACTCTCCTATACATCTCCACTCCATCCCTCCATCTCATCCTTGGTCATGAAACGGTGACTGAAGCGGCCAACTGACTCCTGTGGTACAAAGTGTCGTCGCAGGATCATGGGATATCGCTGAACAACCGGGTACGTAACAAGTGACCGTTCCGTGAGACTGATTTAAGGTCCAATACCCATAAATTTGTCAGCACCACCTCAAGTTATATGAACATGTGGCCCATTTTCCTGAGGTTGACCCTTCCCACGTGGTGACCTCTGAGAGAGTTAACTCGGGGTGGGGGAGACCGAGGGGAAGGCCGTGGACTCATGGCTGGAGCAGGTTGATCATTCATGTCGCGAGATACTTAAAGAGGGATAGGTCGCTTGCAGGAAGGGCTTTGGTGGGTGGGGTCAGAGGACGAATGAGACTGTATGTGCCCCTCGGTGTCTGATTCCAGACCCACCCACCCCCATGAAGATTTATAATACTGATGTAGGTATTAACAAAGATCTCAAAATATTTTTGTTTACCATGATTCAATTTTTGGTAGGTGGGGCGCTCACCATCCACTTACTTGATGTAGTGCTTTTCTTGGGTGACTCCTTTCCTCTCTTCCTTCCTTCCTCATGTCTTTCTTTCCTTCATTCTTTCCTCTTCCTTCTGTCTACGGGTGACTCTACACTGAATGACAAGCCAAATGGTTTCCTGTTGGTCAGGAACCCATTTACTACGCTGGTTGATAACCATATAACCAAATTATGGCGTCTGGTGGATTAGGAGGTAATTATGGTGCTCCAGTCGGACTGAACCTGTGCAGGTTTATATCCGTCGTGTGGATGCCACTCAGGAAAGTGTGAGGCTGGTCATTCTCATCTTAAACGTCAGGACCACCTTGCCTAGCCCTGGGCTCTTACGCTCCTCATGGGACAACACAGGATTAGATGATGATGATGATGATGATGATGTAGATCATCATCATCATCATCACCTTCATCTTAATGTCAGGACCAACTTGCATAGGCCTGGGCTCTTACACTTCTTATGGGGCAACACATCTTAAAGTCAGGACCAGCTTGCCTAGCCCTGGGCTCTTACGCTCCTCGTGGGGCAACACAGGATTACATGATGATAATGTAGATACTGTATTAATTAACAAACTTCAGAATATTTTTGATTGTCATGATTCCATTTCCTTTGATATACAAATACATAAAAGAAAACGAATTGAAGACAAACTAATGTATAAATATCATGCATTAGTAGGCTTGCTGGCCACACTGCATGGAACATCAATAGATATTCTTCTCTCCTAAAAGTCACTAAACATACCCTAATTTACTGGGAACTGTTTCAAACATACCCTGCCCTAATCACCCTAATCATGGTATGGGGTGCTATAGCTAGTAACTCTAAACAAATGCAATGCAATGGCAATGCATTTTAAGATCATGTTTTTAGACAATTTTCACATTTTCAGAGTCTACTAATGCTTCCAGCAATAAAGAAATCATGTTAAGTTATGCAATAATTACACATACAACAACTGGGTGTTACAGTTTATGAAACTAAAATACATCTACACTATTAGGAAGTGCCAAATCAGTGTTGTATACCAACAGCACTGAGAAGCATGGAAAGAGGTTCTACTGGTTGTGTAGTCTGTCACCCAACTAGCATAAAAAGACTGCACAATTTCTTAGAGCCACTTACTGTATAAGTTATCCCTGGCTTCTAACATGGCTTACCTATCACAAGTTCTAATGAAACTGATTTGTATTCTAACTTAATTTCTTTTCATGTGATATTTGTATGAATCAAAGCTCATCAATGTGTAATTATTTCTTAAATTATTCAGTGATTACTTCTCTTATTCAGCCTCAGCCTCTCCAATCTAAATGTACCTGATAACACTGATAAGATACAAACATTCTGATAATCTACTCGGATACAAGTGAAGTCTACATCTCAACCCCGCATGTGAAAGATGCACAGCTAAGACTCTGCACTGGAAACGAAACATCTTGGTGTGTGATCGTCTCCATTTCTTAACACTCTCATGGGTGGAACAACTCTACCACAGTACTCCATTTCAACTAATGCCTGATGATTTTATTCAGCTGAGAGTGAGTCCTATGAGCCCTAAAGCTAATGCCTGAAGATTTAATTCAACTGAGAGTCATATAAGCCTGAGAGTGTAATTAGTAAATCCTTCAACTTTTTCATTCTAATCTAGTTATCTCCAGAGAATTATATTTATATTGATAACACTTTTTGAACTAATGGGCTGGCTGAAATTTTTCTAAAATACTTCACTACTAGAGGTATCCTCCAAGCTACAAGAACAAACTACGATACAGAAGACATCAGAGTGCTGTTGAAGTTAACCTAGGAGTGTGTACAACATACAGTAATCACAAAAAATGACCGTATGAACAACTGTCCACAATGATGGCCACTGCAGCAATCCACTGTAACTACCTACAGTGAACAGTAAGTATAGTACTAATGATGATAAATACCATCCCTACACTACAAGAGGGGTAAGAGTTCATGAGCTCTGATGCATTAACAGAAGAGAGACCTCAGCTAAGCTGTATAAAACTGTATGGTGATAGAAGGAATCTGGTGCAAATGATGGCATCATATTGAAATGAATCATGGAAGTTGTTTTTATATGCTTTTTTATCTGATGTTGGTAATCTGAGGGATATACACTTTAGTAGTACTGTACTGTATAAGAAAAATGGACAAGCAAAATATTAACATGTTCTCTCTGGAATAAAACTATCTAACCTCTTCATTTCTAGGATATCTATATAACTTTAAATACGTAACAAAGCTGAGTGCTATTGGAACTGGTGTCAGGATAAGGCAAACAGTTATGAGATTACCTGTATACTTGAAACAGAGTAGTGTCCCGTGCTGTTGGAAGTAGTGATGAGATGATGAAAACAATGATGGTGGTTGTGGCTGGTGTGAGCAGTGTGGTGGTATCAGGCCTGATAAGTAAAAAAAAAATAAAATAATAATCATACTGAAGGTAATAACTGTATACTCAAAACAGAGGAGTAAATAATCACACTGAAAGTATTAACTGTATAATCAAAACAGAGGAGTGTCCAGCATCAGAGGAAGTGGTGTCAAGATGATGAAAACAGTGATGTTGGTGGTGGTGGTGGTGGCGGATGTGGGAAGTGTGATGGGAGAGCAGAGATTGGCACCAGGTTCCCCCTTCTGCACTACACACCCAACCTTCCTCACATGTGACTACAAGAACACACAAGAGGTCAGGCACTATCACTTTTTCAACCCTTAACCCTTTCCCATTAATGATCCATTACCTTAATTTTCCTTCCTTCAAAAAACTGTCCAGTTCATCATCTCTCCAAAACCTTAATAATAATACAGTATAAAAAGGCATCCCCCATAGTGCAAGGAATAAGTACATGGACACAGCTCTTTTGTTAGGAAGGTACTACCATTATTTCGCCCTTTATTCCCTTTTAATTTATAGTATTCTTCCTATTATCCAACAATGTTATTCAGCTTTGGAGACTTTTAGAGCTGGAAGGGTTTTATATGTCCTTCATTAATCCTGCCATCACAAGATGGTTCTCCTATGCCAAATGCAAATAAAAAAGAATATTACTATACTGTGCTGAAAAAATTACCAGTAATTATCATGGTGTCTAATTTATTCTAATTATCTCCAGATGACTATATTCAAGTTAAGGAAACAATGCTTGTATTAAAGGGATTAATGAAGGCTATATATATATATATATATACCTACTCCCATATGAAAATTAACCTCTCCTAAACTGAGTATGTAATATCATCTAGAGGTGAGAAGAATAGAATAGTAAGATATGTCAAACTCCTGGAAGTTGCGGCTCTTGCTAATGTAATGCAGCTTAGCCAATACATAAATTGACAAAAGATTATGTCCTACTCCTCAGACTGTGACAATGGGCAAAATGGAGACCCCAAAGGTGTTCATACATAATGCCAAAAAACTGGAGGTGCTGGAAGATGTCTGTACAAGCCTGGCCTTGTTTAATATTGCCAGTGTCACCTTCAGTGCCTCCACCACCTGCCAACACACCAACACACTCTCCCTCAAACTGGTCAACTCCAACGTCAATCTCGTCCCAAATCATGTATCACATCTGGAGATGCAAGATTCGGATGCAACAAATGTGGTCTGCAACAACAACCTGAGGCAGCTCTCTGTTGTGAATTCGGACATTGGGACTCTGGAGGTCACACAACCAATCCGAAGCATCCATGTAAAGTTTGAGCACTCTACGATCAACACTCTCAAAAAGTTATGGCTCGAGGAACGGGCACAGCTGATCTTCTTTAATGTTACGATCAATACTGCAGAGAGGCACAGTTTGTATTTAAAGCATACCTCTGGGAGTATATGGACCTCAAACTTCAAGCATCCACATGACCAAGCCATTGTGTTGGATACCAGGTCTTCCCTTACTGTAAAGGGTATGGAGAATAGGCTGACATTTGCAGGTCCTCCAGAAGTTCAAGCAGCAACCATTAATTCTCCTCCTGCATCTAAAGATGATCCAAAAGTACCCAAAGACACACCTGCTGCTTCCAAAACTGATACTACAACTGCCAACCCTATTACCCCTGAACCAGAATACAGACCACCTGGAGTCCCTTCTTTCACCATCCATAATGACCGTCCAGACTGCCCTCGCCCATCTGTGCTAGTGTGGGCCATGCCATTGCTACTAGCTGTGATTGAGGCAGTTATCATCATTGTCAACTGTACTAACTGGTTCCCTGGACTTAAGCTGAAGCGCCACAAGAGGGAACCAGAGGACGGTGGTGGACGAGGTATGGCTGGGGGTGGAACCTGGAGAGATCCCAACCAAATAGGAGTGAATCATTCCTATCCTGCTTGGTACTACAGCAGTGAAGTCTCTCAGCAAAGCAACACAGCGCACATGAGGCAACGCATGGGTAATAGTAGCACTTGGAACTGAAAGATTACCAGTGTGCTGAACAAATTTCTAATAAGCACTGTCAGTCCTTGTTATATGTCAAGAGATGTCCTCCAAAATATCATATATTTTCCATACATTTAGTACTGTACCAAGAACTGTGGGGATAGTGGTAAATCAGCTTTATAAGTAGCAATGAAACTCTGATAGGTTATTTCACGTTGGAATTCATACACAGTATAAAACATCATAAAAGGGGATATATGACAAGGACTTACAATACTAAACTAAATACTGTATAACTGATTACACAACTGCATGTACACTACAAACAAAATATTATGTGCTACAAAAGATTTCATGAGTAAGAGCTCCCATGTTGATCATATATTAGCACACCCAAAGAAAGAAAGAAATTTAAGGCAAACTACTGCATACATATGGTAACTCAAAGAATAGTGAACAAATATAATAAAAAAGAAAGCTCTTATAAAAACCACTGCACACAAATGTGTGCAATAGATTACAATTGTACTACCAAGTACAGTAATACAATATATAAAATTCCTGTGATATATTTACAAAGGTACAACAATTATTTACAAGTAATTTATTAAAACTTATTGTACTTGTTAAATACTACTGAGCACAGAGCAAAACAAGAAATTTCCCACTGAATTAATTCCTTTAATTCAGTGATGCATTTTATATTCCAATCCTGCTGTATCCATATGCTTTTATTCAGCCTAGGAATGACTTTCTAAGCTGGGGGAGTTAAATTTTATCTTCATTAACCCCTTTGCTATTAAAGGTCCTTTTTGATTTGAATAAAAGAGTCTGGTGGCAAGAATGAAATATGCATCACCAAATTGAAACAGTCAAGCTATCCCTTAAACCATAATCTGAATACTCACACACGGCTCCCTGTGGTTTATATTATACACCACAACAGCATGTGATATATGCCACAGATCAACACAGTCAGTCCTCACTTAACATCCAGAATGTGATGGCAAAATATTACTTCAAACACAACTTTAAGTAAGACATGCTTGGGGCATAAATGATTAAAAGCACAAATAACACTCATTTTCGACTTCAAAATGACTATGAAAGGAGTCATGAGCAACTTAAGTGAGGAAAGTGTGTTACCTCAACAACAACTTAATAATGTAACACATTTAACTAGGATTACCTGTACTGTGATGAGCATTTCTGCAGTAGGCACACTATCTCACAATACGAGTACTGTAGTACACATCCATGTTTCAACTTAAATTTGTTTAGTTCATTACCACTTCATAATAAAGGTGTTATAGACAACAGTATCAGATTAATTAACCCATTTAGCTACTATTTTCATCACATACAGATAACGGTTCACTTATCATTCCTAATGTTAGCCACAACTCTACATAACTACTCTCCTCTAAATTTTTAAAGTACCAGTATCATTTCCCTTTGCCTACTACAATATGAAATTCTATCATTACTTGCTGAATATTTTCATAATACCCAACTGAGGTGATTTGCTGCATGTCTCAGTCTGTGAAATATTGTATGGGAAAGAGTGAGGAGGTATAGTGTGGATGATGATGAAAATGAGGATTCATCACGCCTAAAAATTATTTTTGGGTCGTATCATTTACGTCATATATTGTTCATAAAGGCTCCAACATGCTTGCAAGCATTGGCCTTGGCAACCTAATGGCGGATCTCTTTGCTTTTCAATTTTTTTATACGCAGTGAATCGATGGTTCTCAATATTACGAAAAAATACAGTATACATTATGATCAAATATGTAATTACTATTGACAGTAGAGGAGCTACTGACAAATATGATGAACTCCCAAAACATACAACATTTCCACCATCACAAAGCAAATTTACTGCATGATGTGCTAAGCTTCAAAAAGGAGAAACTGTTTTAAACATCTTTTTATTCTAATTTTATTAATGAAACCAAGTTTGAACATAGGCCAAGATTGCTGTCCTGAAGATATATACTGTATATACAGTATACGGTATTTTTAAAAATTCTTGCTACTGGGAGATCTTTACTAAAATAGTTAGAACACTTCTTGTAATGAAAGGTTAATCCCAACTACCACTTGTAGTGCAAGGGTTAAGCCATGCAATCATCACAACCAGAGGGAATGGCTACAATATTTTCACCTTCATATGGACCTGTCCTCCACCATTACGCTGCCCTCTCTCCACATCAAAACACCCTCATTCATGTAAGTTACCTTTCCATCCCATACCTCCATCACACTTTTAGTCTTCCTTTCGCACTCTCTCTCTCCACCTTATTCACATATAGTATACCTTCCTCGAACAGTTAACAAAATAAGTACTGCAACCCATATATCTTAAGAAACTGGACATCACTGACGATTCCCTTTATGTACTGGCAATTCTGAATACAGTAACTAAAAACTCATGTTCATGACATACAATATAAAACCTGAATAAGTGACATGGCAGAAAGTAACAAATAGTTTATGAAATACAATACACAGCAGACTACTTCAAAACTCTTCATTCTGCATTTCATAACAGAATGCAGGTGAGCTAAATTTTTTATAAACTGTAGTTTCATTTATCAAAGGGACCAAATAACAGAAGAGAATGATTGTATTTAAATCATACTTGCAGAAACATGCTGCAGTGGGCAAAAAGTCAAAGAAGATAGTGGTAAAGTCTGAAGATTGAGGAAAAGATGAAAACAAGTTGAAAATCTGAATTACTGTTCTAGTACTGACATCCTCCTCCTCATTATCATCATCACACAAAGATGTGGAATAGAAGACAAGAAACATTATACAAGTAGAACAGCATGGTGTATTTCTTTAACATATAACATGCTGGATATGAAAAAAAGTTTCACTAAATGAGATCTGACGAGATGGGAAAAAAATCATACTAAAATGCAAAGGAAAATGCAAAGGAAAAAAGTAAATCTAGTGCAGTACATACCTGCACCTTGTTTTCAGTTCTGATGATCTCTGTTGACCTCTTATTCATTAATCTGTAGAGGAGATAAAGAACAATATATCATGTGCTATGTAACACTGGAACATTGGCTTAGTAACAGCATCTTAGCTATGGAATTCTAATTATAATACCATCCATAATGGAGAGGATATACTGTATTTAAACAAGGATAAATTACTAATACTCTGTAATGGAGAGGTACAGTGAACAAAATGAGCACTACATTACAAAATTAGTGAAAATTAAATCAAAAGCTATTAATGAATAAAGGTCACTGTGCATAGCCTGTATAAAACAATAAAATTTAGCAATATTTCCTTACCAAAAGTACACACAGTAAGAAATATTGTTACAACTCATCCACAAAACAAACTGACAACACAAACAAAAAAGATTAGATAAAAGGTTCATTCAGCTCATGATTAATAAATTTACAGTACTGGTATCTCTGCTATAGTATAGCTATCATTTGCTAATGTGAAATTCTACAACAGTAATATTTGACATCTCTCACATATTCAAGCTTACCAATCCTACTGATATAGCCTAGCTAGATTTTTAGTATGAAACTCATCAGACCCCTCTGTAATGACACTTCTGTATGTACGGCCAAAGCAAAAATAAATAAATAAATACGGTAATCCCCCATTCATCCAACGTAATAGAGCCCAAGGCATGTTCAGAAAATGGATCCATCTGGATAGGCTAATGGACTTCTCTCCTGGCCCTCCTTCATACATAACCAACTCAGAAAGCCATTGTAAAAGGCCACTGTAGTACATCATATAACACTTGTTCTTGATGTTTTACACTATTCTATCTGGTCAAGCAAAACTATAAACCACAGCCAAGCAATTACCATGGTCAAGTAAACCCATCAACCACAGACAATCAATCACCACTGAAGGGCCATACCTTGCAGTGACATGAAAAAAACATGAAAAAAACAGCTTCACAAGAAAAATGCAGTGGGCACAAAACACAATGGTAAAATGGAATAAAATCATGGTAAAATACAATAAAATCATGGTATGGTATGGTACAGTAAGCTAGAATAAAATCAAGATGAACACTCACAATTCCTCGCAGGGCATCGTGCTGAATAACCTGCTAGCTCCTTGACTCTGACTGTTGCACTGCGCAGTACATCCCGTGTAGTCTAGTGGCATACCCTGATGAGCTTAGTTACAGTCAGAGTCAAGGAGGAGCTCTGGCAGTTGTCCAAGGGAGTCGCTGTGGGACGTGGTGATGGACTGTCCACTTCAGGTTACTCAGAAGAGTCAGAAGACAGCAGCAAATTCATGTACAGAGGAGACACAAAGGCTGACAACGTGCTAGGTTGTGGTTCTGTCATTGAAGGCATGGAATAGCAAGGCCTGAAGCAGGTAGGGAACAACAACAAAAACCACCACATGTGTTGCCATAACAACTATACGAAAGGAGGTGCTCACTACACAGTTGATGTGCAGGAACTGGGAACGATTGAAGGGGTCTCTTGCGGATGCTGGGTGAACTATTGAGCCAGACAGCACGGTGCCACTGGGCTATTCCTGCCTGGGCAGGCGAAAATGTTCACGTGGCCATAATTTCCACCCGGACGCAAGCATTTTATCCGGATAACATGGAAAAATGTACGTATAATGGTTTAATATTGCTAGATCACAACGTCTGGCTTATGGATCGTACGGATAATGAACATCTGGTTAAATGGGGAATAACTGTAAATAAATGAAAAACAAAGGAACCCCAGTAGTAAAACTGGCTACTACCATATGCATAAAAAAAAAATTATTATTAACGCTTCAGTTCTGCTGAGCAAACTGTACAGTATACTGGTGAGTCAGACTGGAATATAATACAGTCCAAGAAAACTGTAGTAAAGAATAACCAGAAACTACAAGAAAGATGCCACCACACATGCAGCTACCAGATATGAGACCTGGATAATATTCTGAATCATACTCTCGTTCCTCATCCAACAACTATAAGATAATATAACAAAATGTGACTCAACATTTACTCTCCCAGTGAAGAAAGCAAACACAACATGATCATTTATGTCAAGAAAACATACTTAATTTATTTATTTTTGTGCTAATGCAGGATACAATCTGTACTTCAGGATGTGTCATCATAATCTCAACTTTATGCATGAAAAATAGTTGCTTTGGGAACTTACTCATAGTATACTGTATAGTAAGTTCTGAATTTAGAAGATGCTATACAGTGTTCAAATACTCACATGCATGACCATTCCTTCCCTGAGCTTGCTGCAATGGGAAAAGTAGCTTCAGAAATCCGAAACACGCCCTTTTCGCTCCCAGTCCCCATAACGAGTGGGTTCTGGTCCCCGTGGTCCTCCAATTTCACCAGTTGTTGGGTTTATGTTGTCTGGGAATGCCTCCAGTGGTTCCTTTTCCTGGTATGGGTGACGGGCTTCTTCTACTTCCTCTTCATCGAGTTTACCTTTGTTGGGGATGGGGATATATGAGAAGGTATGCCTATGATTACTTTGAGAAATATCTTGAATAATGATTTTTAAAATAATAATGAAAATGATAATAATGAAAAGGAAAATAATAATGATCATAATACCAACATTAACCATCTGACTTTTTGTTTATAACCCATTCAGTCTGATGACATATCTGTATATTTTAATTTATTTTCTTACCTACAAATTCCTTTTACTCAATCTAGAGGATTTTTTTTTCTTTTAAGTGAGAGGTCTTTTTATGTGCATCAAGCCATCTGGAAACTGAAAGAAGAAAAAAGGAGAAAAAAAGAAAAAAAAACAGTAGCAGAGTGAATTAACTCACTGACTTGTTTTTTTTTTACCATTTCCTGAACAGTTTCATTAAACTTTGGATAGACTTCTCAATAGGGAAAGGTTAGAAAAGGGGAAAAAAAAGGACCTTTTCTTGCTTGAATAAAACTGTCTGGCAGCAGCATGGCTCACTTCAGTAAACAGGATGTCACCTGCATTCACTGGGTTAAGAGGAATTTGAAAGCACAGACACACTGCTACCATACAGTGCAGTCATAATGAACAGCACAGCATCATCACAACAACATAATGGGTGGTGAAAACACAAACAACACTTCTGGCTAAAAGAATTACCGATGCAATGTAATTTAATTCCTGAGAGAAGGTGCAGTGACTCTGTGGTTAGTGTACTCATCTCACATTGTGTGTCTCAAGTTCAGCATTCAAACCTCAGCTGTGGTGGACATTTAAAGAGGATGTTGGCAGTTTATCCTTGTATATGTTTGCATATTTTTAAACCATGCTGGTTGTTCTGATACATACAGGGATATACGGAAACATTGCTATTACACTTCAACTTTCAAATGCATCACACCTACACACACACACACCTCTTCTCATTTGAACTTCACCAACATTAGGAAGGGTTAAATTCTGACTATCACCCTCTCTCTGAGGACAAGATCTGGTCTTGCAGTGTACTGTACTTAAGAAGAAATGATATAGACACAAACAGATCTGCTGACAATAATGGCATTAGCTACTTTTCAGTTATCAATATATGGTAATGCACTTTCCTATGCAAACATGTGATGGGGAAACTAATGTTTCTTAAAATCTCTGGGGACCTGAATCATCATGATAATCAGCATCCACACCTCCTTTCCCATCCCAATATGGGGTGAGGTAGGGTTCAGAGAGCCAGAAAAAAATGAACAGAATGAGATACTAACCAAAGTTTGCCCAACTGAATAAGTCACACTCCAATTCACTTACCATTCAAGCCCCTGGAATCCTGGCTGCACCTGATAGGTCAAAAAACATTCCACACATAGCTTTACATTCATCTTTTGGACAGAGTCAATCTGATGACTGTCAAGTTCAAAAGGGGTGCCAAACCTTGACCATACATGCCTCTGCACAAAGTTTATCCAACCAGCCTAATTGCTTGTCAGTTCCACAGCCTCATTAGCTCCTGTGTCTCTCTTTCTCACACATTCATTTACCATGAGTCAAAGGAGAAAAAAATAAAATCTATGTACGTTCTCCTGTCCTGACCTCCTGTGCTGTATCGTACTAAAAGAGGTACATGTGTAGTAATGTTCCCCAACTATCTCAAGTGATAACATGAGCGAGAGATGCTTCAACATAGGTATCAAGGTATTTCTACTAAAATCACCAACAGATTGGAATGCTTTAAACTCGTAAAGATACCTGTAATAACTCTTCTGTTCAGTTCCAGTTGGTATATATTACCATAATAAACAACAGAAAAATAAATAATAATCATCACCATCATGGCTAAAAAATATATGGGTAAAGACCGATGAGTACACCAGCACTACAGAATATGACAGGCATAACATAATTATGAGAATTCAGAGCTTCTTAGGTGCAGCACCCTCCTCCTCACTGGCTCTCACCTCAAATACTCACAGGGGTAAAAGTAAAATCAATGTAATAATCCAACACTATGGAATAAACCTGGCCTACCAATGGGTGTGTTGGGTTTCTTTGGTGCTGGATCTGCCTCACTGGCCCTCACCTCACCAGCACCACCACCACTACTGCCATTGCTGCCCGTCTTCACACCACGCGCACTGATCAACACACCTGAATAAAGGCATTGTAATGTAAGATTAATATAAAGCCTGGCTATATAACTCAAGGGCAGAAAAGGTTACATATTCACTTAATGCTATAAAGTACTGTGTATCTGATGCTTACGTAAAAAGAGACAATTCTGTACAAATATCACTCATAATTTGCATGCCATGTGTGAAATATTTGACAATCAACTTACCTCTAACACACCTAATGAGTGATGCTCTTGCCAGCATTATGAGTAAGTTCTTGTGAGATATCTGAAAAATACCTCCTGCTGTCAAAGGGTGGCTTGAGTTTCGTGATGTAAGGTAAAGTTGCTGTTTCTCGTACGATACTGGAGTACTCTTGTTACCAGTACCATATATTTTGCTGCTTTATTATAGATGAGAGATACACACACCCTGAAAACTGACATATATCAGAATATGGCTAAGTGGGTTCACAGTTTATTAATCATTCTATTTTCCTAACTCCTTTATCATCCCACTTCACTGCTTTTAACCCAGTGTTTTCTCCTTTGTTTCAAGTCTTATCTCCATTTGGCGAGGTCAAGACGGGCAGGACAGGAGTGGGCTATAACTTACGGTAATATGCGACACTCACTAAAACCGTAACACAACACAATTACATAATTTTCGACTTGGGATGCTTACGAAAACCGGAGCAGACTCAGTAGTAATACTAAACGTAGCCCGGGACCGATAGTTTACCTAACCCTTGCCCGGGGTGTTTTGGAGATTACTGATTGAGTGAATATATAGTGTTGTAAAGCAATAAAGAGTACGTACACAACTAAAGAAGGTGGTGGGCCTTGCTAAACACCTTCTTCAGCAAATACAGTTTTATACAGTCAGTGGTTATAAATTTATGGATGTCGTCACACTCCCTTTAGCAATTTTTAGCTATTGTAGACTGTATGCTATAAAATGTAACTGGCTTCATAAGATATATTACATACAGGAGTGTATGTGAAACTAGACCTTTGATACTACTTGGAACTTTACCAACTAAAGTTTCTCTCTGACTCCCAAGTAATATAGTCTAATAATGAAGTCGTAAAACTGCTATTAACATGAACAAGAATGACCCTTACAAACTCATACCTAGTCACTGGTACGTTAAGTGTACTCAACTTAGGATACACCTGTGAAAATTATATCACTGTGTCGCTGATGAGATACACTATATGATTATTATGCAGTAAGCTGTATACAGCTACGTGAGAAGAGAGAGAGAGAGAGAGAGAGAGAGAGAGAGAGAGAGAGAGAGAGAGAGAGAGAGA
>JAGKTI010025545.1:0-13935 GCA_018397915.1 Birgus latro
ATATACACAGTGTATGGAAGGGAATATTAGGTGTATTATGTAGGGAAAAACTGTTGCAATAGTTCTTAAGCCCATGATAACACTACTAGAGGAATGGCGAAGATAACTGAATCATTTGGCATGGTTACAGTTGGGATTAGATTTATAAACAGATTTATGATGAGCTCTTTTTCTTAACTGTGATTTGGTTCTGTGGCTTGGAAAGGACAATAAATGAGCAGTGCAGAACCATCCCATATTTCTGGCTGTTTTTCCAAAGCATATCAAGGTAAGACAGAAAGTGATTGTACTTGTATGTGAATGTCAGTCCAGTATAGTACAAGTACACAAAATGCACTTCATAAAATGTATGAAGATACCTGAATGGCACAGTGAGAAAATAATGAATAAATAAATAGATAAAAATAAAGCAAAAATAAGATAAAAGTATTATAAGCACACTGAACCAAATTTGGTCCAAATAGCAATATTTTTTTTTAAGATAAAGAGCTGAAGCTTCAAGAATGTGCCATAACCCCATTCATTCACCATTCAGACTTTCCAGTGATGTTTTCAATGATGTCTCGTAATGCTTAGAATTAGACAGCCATTGGAAGTGGAAGAGTAATATGTATGTAAAGACTGATTGGGTAGAGGGATGCGACTTTGTTCCATCTCTGTTTAATGTACCTATCCCCAGTGCAGTTATTTTAAATACTTATGTAGTAACTTCACCATTGTGTTTGCTATAGTTATCCTTAACACAGTCCATTTATTAATCTGTTACATGTTCATTTTTTGTATCATCTCTCTCGACTGTAGTTCTTCATAATGCAATCTTTTTATAATAATTTTTTGCGTCTCTTTTATTGCTATCCATAATGCGGTAATATTTCTTCATAATTTTTGCTCCATCTCTGTTTACAATTGCAATCCCAGTTGCAATCTTCCATTGTTATTTACTCATGTTTATGGGTATTGACTGATGTATGACTTTGCAGGGAGTGGGGAAGGTGGACTGGTATTTGGACTGTCACTAACAAAGTGCCTGGAGAATGAACGGAGCCGCAGTCGGGAGGCCGCAGAGAAGGCTGCTGCAGCTGCAGCTGCAGCCGTAACTTCTGCTGCTCTCGGGGTGTGCGGGGGCTCAGTTGGGGAGGAGGGTGGGGATGGAACCAGCAGGAAGTCTTCACAAGCTGGGTCACATGCATCTTTCTCATCACTGCTGGAGGGGGCGAAGCAGGTAGGATTGAAGAAAGAGAGATGGTGGGGGGGGGTAAGAATCTGTGACAGAAAAAGGACAAAGGTGCTGAGAGAAAGAGAGGGGAGGGGATAGGATTATGTTATCATCAAATTTACAAGTACCTGCACTCTAGAAAGCCTTGTTTCGTCCTGTATTTTCACCTTTTTAATTCATCCATCCTCTCTAGTCCACCACGGGATCTCCTGAAAGCCTGAACTTAGAGTAGGAGTCTATAATTTATGTAAATATTGACAGAAATTTTTAATTAATGCATTACCTGTCATTAACCAGAATAGAACTGTAGGGTTGTCCTGACCATGAGAAGGTTAATGGTGATAATTTTAACATTAGGCTTGTATGACTTACTGTCATCTGAATAAAATCATGCGGCAGTAGCTGGAATGGATTACTGGAGTTATCTCCACCATAAATGGGTTCATTTCTTTATCCTTTCCAGTATGCCATTGGATCCCTAGAAAGCTTGAACCTGAAGTGGAAGCTTGTAATTCATGAAGATACTGAATGGAAACTTTAATTCATGCAGAAACCAAGTGAAAGGTTTTATTATAGATGTTACCCCCTCCTTTTTTTTTTTTTTTTTTTTCCTAAGCTGCTGCATCTTTCCAGTCCAACACACGGTCTTTGGATAGTGGTAATCAAGAATAGAAGTCTATACTGTAATTCATGTATAATATTAAATGGAAGTCTAAATTCATGCAGTATCATATGAAGTTTAATTCATTCAAGTACTATCCAATTTTCAAAACCCCTGCTTCCTTTCTAGTCCATTGCAGGAACCCTGGAAGGTTCCTAATAAGAAGAGAAGCTTGTACATCATTTGCTGTAGGTGTTGAATGGAGATATGAATCTGCAAAGATATCATGTACAGGCTGGTCCAGAAAAACTCACACTTTTTAAAAACTTGTATTTCCCAGAAAAACTAACACTTTTCTTTTTCAGGCAGAGCATAGAGTGATGCTACAAGTTTAATCTGACAGCAAGATGGATGCTGAGAAGCAGTTTTCAGTTCAGCAGCAGACCAAAATCATTGAACTGTACATTGCAACAAAATCAGTCGTCTTCAAAAAACAATGGACCAAAGATGCCTGCCTGTCCTTTTGCACACATTTGTTTTTGTGCACTCACGGGTGCTTGAATATGCTCATGCGCTGTGGTGTGGTCCAAAACACTGTGTCTTGCTTTTTCACGTGCCTGCTTAGGTGGAAATGTGTCACATCACTGAAGAGAAGCACTTCCAAGAAACCTGGATTGTTCTCAATCCATTTGCCAATACTCTAACAAAATTCATAGCATTTGTTCTTCTTGGCTTTAAACCTGAAGAATCTGCACTTTGTCTGGAAACAGTTTCAGGTAATTATGAATTATTCTTATTAAAGAACTGGAAATCCCCACTTTCTGTGACAGCTGTCTAGTGGACTTCCGTGGTGACCGTTCCAGACGAGTCCTAACGTCCTGAACATGTGCTGGTGTTCTGGCAGTCAAATGTGCACCACTGTGGGTCTTGTTCTTAGCCACACTACCAGTGTCTCTGAACTTCTGTATCAAGCTTTTGATAGTGTTGTGATATGGGATTTTCCTCCCTGGAAATTCATGACAAAATTGCCACTGAGTGAGAGCTACTGATTTTGTTGCAAAGTACAGTTCAATTATTTTGGTCCGCTGCATAACCAAAAACTGTTTCTTAGCATCCATCTTGTTGTAAGATTAAACTTGTAGCATCACTCTATGCTCCACCTGAAAAAGAAAAGAAACTGTTATTTTTTTCTGGAATATACGAGTATTTAAAAAGTGTCAGTTTTTTCTGGACCACCATGTATTGTACTTTGCCCATGTTGGCTTGCTAGTGTCCCGAAGATGAAGTTTCACACAGTCTTTGCTGTGAATAGCAGATTCTTTGCTATGCAATGGTCATAGGATTTGCAGGCTTTCTGTTAGACAGTGTGATGCTTCAACTGGATGATAATGTATGGTTTCGTTTGGTTTCGGTTTCGTTTTTGAAGGCTCCAACATGCTTGCATGCGTCGGCCTTGGTCACCTAATGGCGGCTTTCCACACTGCTCGATCCCTGGCAGCCTCCCTGTTCAGTCCCTTAACCCTTAAGTCACACTTAATGACCTCGTCCCATATCTTTCTCGGTCTACCCCTCCCCCAATATTAACACCTCTCACCCTCTGTACCCAATTATCATCCCCCATCCTCTCCACATGTCCAAACCACCTCAGCCTACCTCTCCTCATCACAACACCAATACATTCCAGTCGCATCATACCTCTCAACTCTTCCATCGTAAACCCAGCCCCCCCAGGCCTTGCACGCAGGGACGCACTGCACATCCACCTAATCATTGTCATTTCTGTATGTTTAAACCTGCGAATATCCTCTTCCTTTACTGCCCAGGTCTCACTACCAAACAGCATCACACTCCTAACACATGCTGCATACAACAACCCCTTAGCACGTAAGGAGAGTCCTCTCAATGTCAGGAGTGGCAACAGCTCCCTGAACTTCTTCCAACCACTTCTCACCCTAGCAACCGAGCTAACTCCAGCCCCACCTCCGGCACATAACATGTCTCCCAAATAACGAAACTCCTCCACACACTCAAGAGACTCACCTGCAAGTTCAACCCTCTCACACCTAACAATCTCCACCTGCTCTCCCCGACACGCCGCACACATGAAATCAGCATCATCTCGAAGTCTACCTCTAATACCACTACATCTCTTGTGCACCCACTTATCACAAACACTACACAAGATGGAATTGCTTCCCACACCCTTGTGGCAAACTGCACATGGCCACTCTCCCTCTTTTCTGATTGTACCGCCACCAACCCTAGATATCATCACTTTTGTTTTATCTGCATTTACCCTCAAGCCCTTGTGCCCCATACCATCTCTCCACTTCTTATATCTTTCCTCCACCTCCTTTTCATTCTCCGCAATCAACACCAGATCATCAGCATACAACATCTCCCATGGGAGTCCATCTCTGAAGTTACGTGAGAGGGCTTCGAGCACCATGATAAACAACAAGGGACTCAAAACTGACCCCTGATGCACACCAACATTCAGGGAAAACTCATCACTCAAAGCTCCATTCACTCTTACCTGGGTGCAAGCACCCATGTACATGGCCATCACCACCCTGACCAGCCACTCTTCCAACCCTAGCTTTCTCATTGCCCACTTCACCAACTCTCTAGGGACTTTGTCAAAGGCCTTTTCCAAATCAACAAAAAGAAAATACAATTCCCTTTTCTTGCCAATATATTTTTCCTGAAGCTGTCGAACAATGAATATGGCATCAGTGGTCCCCCTGCCTGGCATAAACCCAAACTGCATCTCATCTATATTCACTCTTTCTCTAATCATACCTTCTAGAACTCTCTCCATTACTTTCATTATCTGATCTAAAAGCTTTATACCTCTGTAATTTCCCCTTTCCAGGGCATCACCCTTTCCTTTGTACACATTTACAATTACACTCCTCAGCCAATCATCTGGGACCACACACTCATATATAATCCTATTTATCAGGTCAGTGACTAACCTCACCCCAGTATCTCTTGAGGCCTTCAACATTTCGGCAGTCAACCCAGACACACCTGCTGCCTTCCCCACCCCATCCTGCCTATTGCCTCACTCACAGTAGCAGCATCAATCAAAGGCCAAGGGCCAAACACTGGATCAGCAGGCTCCAAACCTTCTCTATCCCAATCAAACTCCTCATTCAACGATCGACTATAATGCTCTCTCCATGCATCTTTAATATCCTCACTGCTCACCACCACCCTTCCATCATCATTCTTCACACACTGCTTACCTACAGTGTCCCGATTATCCCTCTTCACCTGATTTGCCACCCTAAAAATCATATTTTTCCTTTCTCCATGATTTAGATTATCAAGTAAAAGTCTCTGTGACTCAGACTTCGCCCTGTATACCTCTCTTTTAGCCCTGCGCTTGGCAGCCAAGTACTCCTCTCTGTTACCACCATTCTTCCATTCCCGGAAAAGCCTTCTTTTCTCCTTGACTGGAGCTTCTACACCCTCATCCCACCACCAAGTTACTTTATGTCTTGGTGGGCCTCTTGTCCAACCGCATATTGTATCAGTAACTCTCAATAGGTTGTTCTTAAGGGCTCTATACAAAGGATTACTTGCACTTCTTTTTGTTTTTCCTGATTTAGCCTATGTCCCTGCCTAATTACCTTCCATCCTACCATACCTCCTTGCCTACCTTCCTGCCTATCTACTCACCTCCCTTTCTACCCGCATACTTTCTTCCCTGCCCACCTTCATCTCTACCTACCCCCCTGGCAATTTTCTTACCTAGTTAAATGCCTGTCTTCCCTGCTTACCTTCCTTGCTACCTACCTGCCAACCTGCCTATCCAACTCCGTACTTGCTTCAATACGGCACAACCATTGGTATATCCATGCCAATCTCCCTCCCTCTTTACCTGCCTACTTACCTCCCAACACATCTCTCTATCTACCTGCCTCCCTACCTACATACCTTCTTACTTACCATACCTCCCAAACTACTTCCCAGCCTACCTAACTTCATAGCTCCCTACCCACTTACCTTCCCACCTTTTGTACCTCTTTACCTACCTCTCTTCTTACATACCCACCTCCCTGACTACTCTCTGCGTACGTCTGTGTCTGTCTCTATACCTGCCATCCTGTCCACCTGACTCCCTATCTACCTCGTTGCTTACCTACATCTCTACCTACCTTCTTGCCAATCTCCCTAACTACCTCCCTGCCTACCCTGCCTACCCTCCTACCTATTTCCTGCCTACTTACCTCCTAACTCACTTCCATAGTTAGCTGCCAACCAAACTGTCTGCCTCTCTACCCACCCCACTTCTTGCCTTCACCACCTAATTAGTTAGAGTTATAGGCACGTATTTAAAGTTATTTACAAAATGTCAGTTCCTAATGGGTTTTATCAGAATTGTGATGATGGCATAAATTATTGCATTTTAAATACCCTTTCCATTGTAACCATTGTCATGTCTATACTCATGTAAATAAAGATGCTTTTAGTAATTGTGGATGGAAAACTGCTCTCCCTGTTAAAGAATGCAAAGGTCCTCAAATCATGTTTGTGAATTACAGTCTTAATTCATACATGTTTTACCTCGTATCCATCTTTTCTCCTCTCTGATTCAGACATTCTTTCCAGTCCACCACAGGGTCCCTAGAGAGCCTAAATCTGGAGCGGAAACGACCAAGCCTGGTAGTGGGTGGTGGAGGAGGCGACCTACTGGGCCTGCCCCCCCAGACCAGCCCTGACTTGCTGAGTGTCGAGCCTGGGCCGCAGATCCCCGGCCTGGTCAGCACCTGTCTGCGGCACCTTGAGGGCAGCGGCATGCACACCCTCGGCATCTTCAGGGTGTCCTCATCTAAAAAGCGCGTCAGACAAGTGAGGATGTGAAGTGTGTGTGTGTGTGTGTGTGTATTTACCTAGTTGTGATATACAGGAAATGAGCTACGCTCAGTAAGTCAAACTTTGCTTTGAACTCGTTTAAGTTTTTAGACTGGACGATCTCTTTGTCCAGACTGTTCCATAGGTGTGTGCATCTATATGGAAAACTATATTTCTTGATATCCTTCAAGCAACTTGGCTTTTTCAGTTTTATTCCGTGTCCTCATGTTACTCTCCTATCCCATACAAACAGATCTTTTCTGTTAATTTTATCTACTCTCATCATGGCCCTGAACACTGTAGTCACGTCGCCCCTCACTCTTCTTTCCTCTAAGGAAGGCAGTTCTAGCTTTTCCAGCCTTTCTCTGTATGACAGATCTGCCAGGCTAGGGACCATCTTGGTTGCTGTTCTTTGTATTCTCTCGATCTTGTTTATATCTTTCTTTTTGTGTGGGGACCACACTACTGCTGCATATTCCAACCTGGGGCAGATCATGGCCACTATCATGTGTGTGTGTGCTTTTTCGTACATGCTCATTATGTCATATGGTAGCGAAATATAAGCCATAATGTAGGGAGGTTTGTGTATGCCAAATTGAGAATGTTGTGATGGATGTGCAAAGCCTCACTAAGGAACATTACAGCATGTGTAGATGATGAATTTGCATATGGTGATGTTGTGCACTTTACATGGACCAGTTGCAACATCCACCCAGGAGCCAAGCCTTTTCATATTTTCCTGCCATGGGAAGGACCCTGCTGAGGCACTGTCTACCACAAAGGGGTTCCAGATCCCTACATGGTATATACTGTACGTACTGTACTGTACCTGTAGGAAGGATGGCCCAATAAAAGCAGTTGCTCACCTGTAATCAACAAGTCTGTCTGCCCAGAAGCAGTTGCTCACCAGTGATCAACAGGTCTGTCTGGCCAGACAGATTGGGGTTAAGCAACAACAACAGTAACAGCATGTGCAGATGAAAGAATGTTGGTGAGGTGATACATAAGTAGACTGGGGTAGTTTTGACATGTGGAGAAAATGTGTGAGATAACTGGATGAAGAACTGCATGTACTTGAGTGTGGAAGGGGCAGTGCCTGTAGGTAGACCAGGAAAACAAGGGTTAAGGTCCTTCAGAGGGATGAGGTCATTTTAAGGAAATCTTGCCAGAAAGTAGCAGGAAACATTGCAGCTGGAAAGCAGCTGTCATAAGAAATGGTCATATCAGTGCAAGAATGAAACACTGCATTTTGTAATGTGTCTGTCAATATGTATTCTTATCACCTTATCCACCAACTGGGTGCATAGTACCTCCAAGGAAGCCACTGCCAACCAGTCACTGGTATAGGCTAACATATCAACCTCCTGGTTGCTCGACTTCAAAAGGACTTGCCCGACCATTTTCTTGAACACTTAACTCTGGGAGTGATGTTGATACCGAATGGCAGAATACAAAACTGATGTCTGATTCCCGCATCATGAAAGCCAGAAACTTGCAGAAGCGTTTGGAAGTGGGGATATGCCAATAGGCCTCAAGGGTTTAGTGAGGCAATCCAGCTCCCCTGATGCAGGTGCTATCGTACCACCTAGATTGTCACCATGCAAAATGGTTCTAGCTTGATGAAGGTGTTAAGGGCCAGAGGTCATAGATAATTCTTGGAAGATCTGAATCCCATTTTGATACTGGAAACATCTGGGAGAGAAACACAGGAAAAGACAACTTTTCCACAATGCTCCTCTGAAGATTGTCTTACAGAGAGTGTTTGATGGTTGGTATAATCTTACCATGGTTTGATTGACAACAGAGAAGAGGACAGGACCTCTATTTCTATGTTAGCCCAAGTTTGGCCACTGCTCAACCCCGAGATCCCTCCAGCCAAGCTTGAAATTTGGTGTGGATGGAATGAACTGGGGTTGAACTGTCAGAATTCCTTCTTGAACTTACTGGGCTTAGAAGTTGGGTGAGAACCCTTTGAAGTGTACTTTTTTTTTTTTTTTAATGCAAGGGGAGGATAGTTGGTGTCCTTAAGTCTGAGGACATTCTGCCCTTTGGGAAAATGTTCTGAGGTTGCTTGGACATTGATTGCTTTGCCTGTGAACTTTGGGTGTTGACATCTACATGTGGAGATGCTTATGTAGAAGATGCATGCAAAGTCTCCCTAATGAGGCCCTTGGGATAAAAGATAGATTCTGTTTGAACTGAGTTGGCAATATTAGTGAATGCTGAACATCCAGCAGAGGTCATTTACAGAAAGCATGCCCACATTGTTTTATGAGTTGCCTTACAGGCAGTTGGCAAGAGATAGACTGCACATCCCCTAAGGGCTGTAGTGTTAAACTGTGGGCAGGCACCTTGCACTATCTATATTTTTTGGTAATCTTAACACACGAATGGGAGAGCGTTCCCCTAACGGGAAAGGATCACCACAGCAACATACTGGAATCCTTAGGGAGTCTCATAGCACCCCTTCGCATGCCCCTTTGTCACACTGTAGTAGCCTTGTGCAAAGAAAACTATGTAGACTTTGTAGGACTGTACGGTGTGTGTGATGAGAATTTTAATTTAATGATAAAAACATGTAAAAAAAAAAATAAGCACTTAATATTTTTATTGTTTTAAAAGACTTCTCCACTTCTCCGGAGAAGGTTAATTTACGAGACAAAAACAAAGATGAGAGGTGAATGCAGGCAACATGCGGACGTAGGTGCACACCATGGGTGGATGTAGTGCAACATGCGGACGTAGGTGTACACCATGGGTGGATGTAGTGCAACATGCGGACGTAAGTGTACACCGTGAATGGATGCGGATGAAGGTGTACACCGTGGGTGGATGAGGATGAAGGTGTACACCGTGGGTGGATATAGTGCAACATGCGGACATAGATGTAGCCTACACCGTGGGTGGATGTAGTGCAACATGCAGATGTACATGTATACCATGTGTGGATGTAATGCAACATGCAGACGTAGGTGTAGCCTACACCATGGGTGGATGTAGTGCAACATGCGGATATATGTGTAGACCGTGGGTGATGCAGGCTAGTACAACATGCGAACATAGGTGTACACCTTGGGTGGATATAGTGCAATATGCAGACATAGGTGTACATCGTGGGTGGATGTAGTGCAACATGCGTATGCAGTGTACACCATGGGTGTGTGTAGTGCAACATGCGGACGTAGGTTTATACCATGGGTGGATGTAGTGCAACATGTGGACATAGGTGTACACCATGGGTGGATGTAGTGCAACATGTGGATATAGGTGTACACTGTGGGTGGATGTAATGCAACATGCAGACTAGGTGTACACTATGGGTGGATAATTTACTGTATGCATACTCTTATACAGAGTATTCAAGAACAAATGCTAGTCTTTAGTGATAAAAGAGGTAAGAACTACTAACAGTAAGAGTTTATACTGTATGTGAATATTAGAAAGTCGATATCTTTTTTTTTAAATAAGATTTTTGTTATGTTACATCCTCAGGGCTCAACTTCTTGCTCCCTGAGTACAAGTAACTGATCTGGGGTTTCCTTCAAGACCGGGTCTAGGGTGTGCAACTAGAGGGAGAGGGCTCAAAAACACTGGTCAACCAGCCTTACACATATATTGACACAAAGGTACACAGTGCTGGACACAATACAATGTAGCAGACTAAATACACTAGTAAGGACACAGAGGACCCGAGTTGGGCTACAGGTGACTGGGTAGCTGCAGGTGTCGTCCAGGTGTGGGAGGGGTTCCGTCGGGCGTGCTCTCTCTCAGACGGCATAGGACCACCGTCGGGGGCCGGGTCGTCCGGTGTGGGCTGCTGGGCGGTGTAGAAGGAGGCCTTTCCCTGGTGGGGCCTCGGTGGATGCATCGGCCCTCAGGATTAGGGCCGAAAAGGGCGAGCAGGCGCACTTCCTTGTGCCTGCTCCTGAAGGAGGACTGCTCATCGGCTGAGCTGGGAAAGCCTCGTCCAGGAGTCCTGGGGGCGCCTCTGGGTGGCTGGGGGCTGCGGCCTCACTTTGATAGCGAGGCCGTCAGGGGCTGCCTGCGGCGTCTCTTCCTCTGGGAGTCCGACAGCGAGGGGTGAAGTAGGGCGCTGGCTGCAGTGAATGTATTCCCAGGCTTACTATGGGGCCTTTCCATATCCTCTCCAGCTGCAACTCTGCTGGGGGGCTAGCTCTGTAGGGAGAGCGAGAGGGATGTCCCACTCGGCCTCTGGAGGGGTGAGGCAAGCAAGGGGCATTACCCTTGAGGGGTGTCGCAGGGGTAGTGGATGAGGGAAGACAGTGGCTTTTCCCTCCCCAACAGGCACAGTGTGCGCCGCCACTGTTCCACTGGACCTTGGGACTGCAAGTGAGAGGAGGGCAGTGGTCATCCTCTCCCCAGCAAGTACAGTGGACGTCACCGCAGTCCCAGCAGATAAGGGAAGGACAGTGGACGTTCCCTTCCTGACGGGTACAGTGGACGCCGCTGTGATTCTGCCTTGCCCTGGGACAGCAGGTGAGAGAAGTACAGTGGCCGTCCTCTCCCCAGCAAGCACAGTGGATGTCGCCGCGGTCCTACAGTGGGTAGTAGGTGAGAAGAGTACAGTGGCCATCATCTCCCTGACGAGTACAATGGCCGTCGTCGCGGTCCTACTTGGGACTGTTGAGAAACAAGTCCCACCCTGTTCCTGCGAGTGCTGGTCTGGCCCGAGAGTAGTGCGGTGGGGTGGCGTACTTCCCGCGGGCTCCGTTGAGGGTAAGAGGGGCACCTGGTGACAGGGGACATATGCTCGTTTGGTTCGGGCCCTTTCTGCTCCTCCCTGTGGTCTCCCCTTGGTACTGGTCTTCGCGGTGCTGGTATTTTAATTTTAAATTTTTTAATTAATCCCGGCTACCAACTGTTTGCAGCACCTACCCACACGAAGGGATGCGCTGTCACGCTTTCAAGATTACCACTTAAGTTGTAGGAGTGAGCTTCCACTTCCAGCAGGGTGCAGGAAGAGTAACCTTTGCCCTCAGTTTCATGACTACGGGCATAAGTATATGTGAGAGATTCATTAGGACTGTGGGATTACGGCCTTCAGAAGAGTTTGCTACAGCTGAAGCCAACCCCTGGCAAGTCAGTATCAAGAAAGGAACCTTGAGAGCCATTGCTTTGACTCTTGTAATTAGCATCAAACAGTCTTGTATCTACTGTAGAGCACAGAAGTGGGAAGGCTGGGAGAGCCTGCATCTTTAGAGCAGCCAATAACCTCAGCGGTGGTGCCTTCGTCGTGGGTCTACCCCCCAGAGGCTGTCGAGGAGAAGGGGATGACAGCATCCCCCCCCCCGACGGGGCCTGAGAACCTGGGAGTGGCTTCGGTCGCTCGGGCAAGTACCACATCTCTCCAAACACCATACACAACTACACCATTTTTTCTACACAGAGAAATGACTCCCCGGCGGTTATTTCTCGGCGACTTCTTCTCGCTGGGGATATTGAGAGCAATCCAGGACCCATCAACAAATATACATGTCCAACATGCTCAAAACCTATTACGTCGAGCCGACAGACAAAGGGTTCAGTTCAGTGCAATTCCTGCAAGAACTGGACCCATTACACTTGCACAACACTTGCATCCAGAAAAGACTACACAAACACCTGGACCTGCTCCTTATGTTCCTTCCCCCCACCCACTAACCCCCTCACCAACCCTACTTCTACTTCCCCCACACCTCCTCAACCTAACCCACCAATCCTTTCCACGCCATCCAATCCCCTAACCCCTCCTATCCCACCCCAAACTAATCCACCCCAACCCTTACCTTCACCACAACCTTCTCCTGCCCCTTCCCCTCCACCCTCACCACCACCTCCCCTCCGTGCTGCAGCACCAAACACACACCGCACATATAACATAAACATTCTCCAACTAAACATAGATGGCATAAACACAAAAAAACAAGAACTCACACAATTCATCAAACAACACAACATACATATTGCCATCTTACAAGAAACAAAACTATGCACAACACAAAAAACACCTACATTTCATAATTTCACCACCATCAGACAGGACCGGGCCGACGGTGGTGGCGGTGGACTCATCACCCTGGTACACAAATCCGTAAACTTTTCAGATACAAGTGCATACACAAAGTCACTTCTCCCCCCACATGACACTACTACAGAAATACAATCAGTTAAAGTAAGCACTGGTAATAAATCACACATGACAATTGCCAACATATACATTCCCCCCCAGTCATCCCCCACAGTACCACACAATTACTCTCCACTAATACACCACATCACTAACATACCCAACATCATCCTGGGTGGTGATTTCAACGCCAAGGCGTCGGCCTGGTATGTCAACAACCCTGACACAGACAGAGGGCTGGCACTACAGACCCAGACAGATTGCCTTATCGTACTCAATCATCCCAATCTTCATACCCATATCCCACACCAAGCCCTCTTCCTCCCATCATCCCCAGACATCACCTTTTGTTCCCCAAACCTCGCCCCCACAACTTCCTGGAGAGTGGTCAGAGCCATCTGACCACCTCCCGATCATCATCACTACCAAAACCAGAATCACCCCAGCTGGCCACAGACACACACTAATTATACGAGAGCCAACTGGGAGGCCTTCACAACTGAAACAGAATAACACTTTGAAACATTAAACAGTACATTCATCACAAACATCAACACCACTGTGCACACTTTCAGTACAATTATACAAAATGCAGACAAAAGACACATCCCCAGAGGCAACAGAAAAAGACACAACCCCATTTTCACACCAGAAATTCAAGGCCTCATCAGACAACGGGACACACTATGACACTCCCAAACACCACATACGCATGATACCATACAACAAATACAAGAACTCAACACTCAAATAAACAATAAAATATCAGAACAGCAAACACTAAATTGGAATAATTATCTCCAAACACTTGATCACAAAACAAACACCAGCAAACTCTACAAAACACTAAACAGCATCACACTCTCCAACAGCAACACTACACAATCACACACTGCCATCACAACAACAGACACCATTCCTTCAAACAAACAACAAGCAAACACTCATCAATCACTTTTCACATGTCAGCCATCTAAACCCTCATTGTGACGACCAACATATCATCCGACGTAAGAGACAGTTCCCCACAGACCCAAACTTCGCACCTTTCACTTACAACCAGACGAAGCACATCATCAGCAACCTCAAGCACTCATCTGCCTGTGGACCAGACAACATAAGCAACAT
>JAGKTI010025546.1:0-13935 GCA_018397915.1 Birgus latro
CCATCCTCTAATGGATTGGTGGAAAGGGCAAATGGTACTATTATTCAGATAATACGTACCATGGTGAAACAGAACGCTAATCACTGGCATCGAATGGTACTAGTTGCTATGATGGCTACTCTGGATATAATCGGACTATCCGTGATTCTCCTTACTTCTTGTTGTTTCTCAGAGATCCACAGATGCCTTATCATGTAGTGCAAGACTCATCTTTGAAGTACAACCTTGAGGATATACCTAATTTATTTGCCGCCATGGCAACAAAGGTTTTCGAAAGATGCCAGGACTTTCTCGATCGTGCGAGCACAGAAAATGAGAACAGAAGGGCGAAGCGATGTATAATAAAACCACTTTTGGTAGGGGACCGTGTCTGTGTGAAGACTGTTCCTACCAGGGGGGGTGGCAAGGAAATTGCAACCTTTGTTTTCAGAACCCTATCGTGTAATTGATCGAGTAAATGATGTCATCAAAGTTCGTCCCATACAAGGGGGGAAAGTAACCACTTTACACACTGACAGGGTGAAAGTTATCCCAGAGGAGTGTATTACTAGGAAGCACAATCGTAATGCGAGAATGGCTTATCCTATTCATGAAGGTGGGGAGACTAGGGATAAAGGGGAAAATGAAGGTGAGGAAATAAATGAGGAAGAATGTATCCCAGGGCCTTTAATTGACTTTAGTTTGCCTTCTCCACAAGTAAGTCAAGCTAAAGGCAGTAATGCAACTGGCAACAGTGACCAGGCGAGTGTGCGGGGTGCGGGTGGGAAGCAAGCGACAGCTGAGCGTCAAGGCCAAACACTGCCTCCCTCACCTCCCCCACCACACAACTCCACACCTCACACTCCACCACATTGCAGATACAGTTTGAGGTCACATTCTAGTGTCCCAGACTACCCGTTATGTATGGACAGACCTATAGAGTATCAGACTGCACAAACAGAAGCACCTAGTGTGACTGAAACACAGACTGAAGTGACTGAGGAAGACACAAGAGACATGTAGTTTTTACTAAATGAATAAACGATAGTCAGGTGAATTTGTGGTTATAGTTTTACGAATCTCTTGCAGATGATTGCTTGGGTTTGGGTGAGTCCATCCCAATTGGAATCGATAGGACCACAAGAGGAGACACCTGCCAACTTGGGATTGGTCGTTTGATGATCACAGGAAATAACTATCTAGTTCCATTTGTACTAAATAAGGGGGAGTTGTTCCAACCTTTACTTGTTGCTCGCGACTTGAGTGATGCCATTTTGTGGAATGTAGGCCACATGGATAATGGCAGCGCTCTAGTTGCCTCATTACAGAACACTGTGCATGCATTTCAAAATGAATTTGATGCTCGTTATCAGGATTTAAGCAGTTATATAGACTGTCTCATGTCAGATCATCCATGGAATCGTCGCTCCAGGAGGGGTGCAATCGACATATTGGGGCAATTTGCCAATGTCTTGTTTGGAACAGCTACTCAACAACAGGTTGATGATATTCATGCTAGATTAGGGAGCCTTGAGACGATGTCAGAGAAGGAGAGCTCAGTATTAAATGTTCATTCCAAGGTATTGAATAGCACAATAAGGAATGTGTCACACATGCAGGCAGCACTGTTGAAGATACAGAAGGCTGCAAACATTTCTTACAGTACCATCAGATTGTATTCATTGAAGACTTTAGAGTTGGAAAATGAAGTAAAGATGTATGAGGCGTTGTTTAACCTTCAGCTCGCCTTGTCTGACATCATAGCTGATCATTTTAGGATTAAGTTGGGCATACAAGAGATGCTTCAGGCTAGGCTGAGTTTAGATATTGTCCCTAACGAAATCTTGCTGGAATTATTAAGGAATATATCACTCAAGGAGCCGGGTCTACTTTTCCCAGTGAGGCCAGAATATCTAGCACTGTACCGTGATATCATCAAGGTTGTACCTCGAGGTTACATGTCAGCTGTGTGCTTTTATTTACTAATACCGGTGTTAGATGCCCCTTCTGATGTATTTGACATCTTTAGGATCACCTCACTTCCTTACAGTGTGCCTGCTACGGAGGTCTACGTGAAAGTACTTCACCAGTTTAATTTCCTTGCTTTCACGGAAGACCGCCTCCATTATGTGCTGTTTCAAGATTTCACCAGTTGCAGGGACTACCAGGACTTGGTGATCTGTGAACCTTTGGGATCAGTTTACCATGTTTCAACTCCTTCTTGTGAGAGTGATTCTTTTCTTAACAGAAACAATGCTACAAAGCTCTGCAGAAAAGAAATCTTAACTTCGTTCAGTCCAGTTTTTGTGAAACTGAAAAACCACTGGTGTTTCTCCACTGCACAACCTTTGCAATTCACGTTGAAATGTGCAGTAAATCCTATTAAGAAGACAGTGCAAATTGTTAAGGGAGTAGGTAAATTGGTCTTGGGAGATGGCTGCAGTGCTCACAGTGAGGCCTTGACTCTTCCTGCTTATGCAACTCTTACAGTAGATACTAAGCTCACTGTCTACCCCCATCTCTTAAACCTCAGTACCTCACTCACATATACTGAACTTACGGCTATCAAGGACTTACCCACTTTAGGACCTAACCTTAACATTACTCCTCTGTTTCTGGATGATCTCCTTAAATATCAAAGTCAGTTGCAGTTGATTGAACCTCTCAAACCCTTCGGTTCCTCCAATTTCTTCTGGTACTATGTCCATGCTGGAATAGCTCTCTTTCTGGTTTTCCTGTCTACATATATCCTTTACAAGTGTTACACCAATGGCTGTGGGTGTGCATGTTGCAGACTTGGGTCCATAATCAGACGTCGACGTGCACAGAACTCCGCCATTCTCTACTCACGACGAGGACGTGTGATTTCATCTTTGGGGGGAGAAATGTCGGGAAGCCAACATGGCTCTCCTCAGGCAGATGTAAGCAGACACACAGCTGTAACAGGTGTGGATACAAGTACACCTGCTGGACGTAAGTTTAGGGTGATACAAGGACGGAAGAGAGAGAGCAGGGAGCCTGATGTTAGCTCCACATATAGCTGCGGACAATAGGTATAGGGAGGTGGAGTAAACGAAAGGAAGGTTGAGAGAAAGCAAGTGAAAGCTGAAGAGAAAGTAGGAGAGAGAAAGAGAGTAAGAGGAGTGGTGTCAGGGTTAGAGGTCAGGCAGAGGATGGGAACTCGTGCTGACCTCTGCATTTACTACCGTGGGAAACATGCTGACTTCTGCATTTGCTCGAGCCTCTACGGTGGATGACGCGAGGATGACGTGTGGATGAAGGTGGTGGATGAGTGGGTGAAGCCATCACCCACTTCGCAACCATGTGACCTGCTGGTGAACATCGGCAACCCTCGAGGCCAGGACAGGGTAGTGTAGGGCAATACAATATCAGAGCTCAGAGTAACGTCATGGCGAGGAGACGTCAGACCGGGGGCAGCGAGACGTCACGAAGGACATAACTGTGAAGCCGAAAGGAAGTCTGCTGCGAGCGTGAGGAAGTAGAGTTCCAGGGATGACATGAGAGTACTTTTGCTGACAGTGAGTAAGAGTACAAGCTAGTGTAATCGTGGGTACAACTTGTGAACGGTGGTACTATTTGTTCGTCGTCGGGACTTGTAGTGAGGCTCCTAGTTACTTAGAAAGAAAACGGAAGGAGAGAAGATTTTAATGTTTAAATATGTTTATTGTATTAAGTGATAAGATACTAATGTAACAGTGTAACATAATATAAATAAGTGAATAAAAGAGAGTGCTTTAGTTATAACAGTACTAGTGTGTATTTAAAGGATTAAATATATAAGATAAAAGAGAGTGCTTTAGTTATAACAGTACTAGTGTGTATTTAAAGGATTAAATATATAAGGTTGACTTTAAAGCCCAGAATAAAAGAGTGCTTCAATTAATTAATACAGTGTTAGTAATTGAGTGGATTAAGTGTAGATGAGTAAGTGCGGGGGTAATAAACGGTATCCAGCACAGAACTTTTAAGTGAAGTGATATGAGGTGGAAAAATACCTCATGATTTTTATGTGTGTAAATATTTTGTAGATAACTTTTTGATAATTAAAACCTAGAAAAGCCATATCATTTTCATTTCTTCCAGTTCCCAGTTCTGAGTCTATATGAATAGTGAACATCGAAGTCGCGCATGCCAGTGTCTATTGTTTCACGCTACCAAAGTAATAAATAAGGGAGGATAATATTCCCGGGGTAAACATCATTGTTGTATTCAAGGAGGGCGCGACAATAAGTCGAAGCCAGAACCGTTTGTAAGAACATCACGGGATTCCCGGGACGTCCTTGCCGCTAGGCCCTCAATTCGAGCTGTTATTTCATGGAGAAAGGACGTGTCCATAGACTGATGGTGCAGCATCATGTGGCCGGGGTACCGTCTGCATAAAGTCTCGCAGTCCTAATTGCCAAAGCCCTTACACAGTTCCACTAGTTCATTTCTTATACATAGTTGTCGATAATGTTGTTGTATGGTCCACTTAGTAAAGCCTTTATTCATAAAGTGAAATATTCTGGTTAAAAGCGAGTGAGATATGGAGTGTTGAATTTCTCTATCATGCAGGGTATTGCAAGCGCTGTGATATTATATATTAAATTATTCTTGGGCATCTGATAATTTACATAGATATGTTATATTGTGCGAACCCATGGGCAATAGGGGTGATAATATTGAATATAGAGTAAACCTTGTAACAAGTTGTAAACCTGGGAAATACTACGAGTCCTTTTGAGACCGTGGTTTATGTAAGTTACTCCTGAGTTAATAATTTTCTATTTCACATGTGAGCCTCGTGTTGAGTTAAGAGGTCGAGTTGAGTGTATTCTTAATGTATGTATGTTATGTATCGGGCGAGTAATTCTTCTGTGAGCAGTATAATCAACATCTTGTTGAGTGTAAAGCCCAAGGTACTTCAGTGGTGGTATTCTCTCGTATAATTACTTTGTATTGTGATATGTGAGTCAGTTGATTTATGACCTGTGGAAAAGAGAGCTTCCATACTCTCAGATAATCTGGTGGAATCAGACACTGTAGTATTATTATGTTCTAGTTACTTTTTCTTGTTCGAAGGTTAATTGTATTTTATGTATATTAAGGATAGCAATATAGTTAATTAAATTTTTCGTAAGTGTTTGGCCTAAATTCCTCTGGGAAGTTGATTGTGAGATCGAGTGGCCCGCAAGGCATGTTACTATCTATAAAATCCACGCTCTTATATTTCTCTCACGCTACCCTGTTTACTGTCCTAGGCCTCATTGTCCCCTCTTTCATTGTTCGGGACAAATATCTTTTACTTATTTTTTTTCCTAGCAATTGCTGGGTGGTGGCAGCATACCAAATTTATTCTACTACTACCTGTAGTTTTTTCTTCCTAGTGTTAATCAATTAACGAGGCCTTCTTTAATAACTCTAGGATTCTTCCTTGGTGGTAATCTGTAAACAGTAAACATCAAATAAATTCATTCAGTCAAAGTTTCTCCCTTACACTTGTGGCTTAAGCGGTGGGATATTTAGATAGGTTGGGATATACTTGGATGGATTTGGTTATAACATGCTAGAGGCCCACTTGGCCTTATATTGAGAACTCCTGGGAGGTAAAACTTTTCATAGTAGTTTTAAAATCGAAAATTGATCGGTATATTCCCACAGTTAAAAGTGTTAGTACTTCGCAGAATGTTAAGAGTATCCTTAGTAGGTCACAGCCAAATACCTCAGTCACTGAATATTATTTCGGACGTGGAACTGAAAGTGTAAGAGTGTTATTGTAAATTCTCATAGTGTGGACCATCATAGCTTTTTCAGTAGGGAAATTCCCCCTTGCAATAAAACATCCACACACTCATCACAAGCTTGGGCAGTATGTGGCAAACTGTGACACATCTCTCGGTGTCATCTGAGAAAATGGAGGTGAAATGGAGGAGAATCATGGCGCCTGAGGTGCGTGGAGAACTCGTGGTGGAGCTGTTGGTCGGGCGCGCGGGCGTAGGGGAAGTTGCGTCCGTGGGAAGGAGATTCAGGGAGCCCCAGGATGGGTAGGGCCCTGTTGCAGAGGAGGAGAGGTGCTTTTCGAAGAAGCCCTTGGGCCTGATCCCTATGTCATGGAGAAGTAACCGCCGCCCTGTGAGAAATGTCCTCCCCAGTGATTTTGTTTTGTTTTGAAAATGTTGAAGTGATTTCTTTTTTTTTTGGAAAGTGTTGTAGTGTGATGAAGTGTTGATAAGATGGTTATGGTAATATTTAGTTAAGTGTTGGATAGGGAAGTGTGTGCAGGTCGGACCGTCTGACTATTGACTGTGGTAGTTTGCGAGTTCAGAGAGAGTTTAATCTCGTGTTTGTGGTTAACCGGAGTATGTTTCATGGGCGTAGCCCAGTTCAGTGGAAATATTACGTTGCTTGAATTCGAGGGGTAACCGGTATCCTCTCACTCTACAGTCAGCACGGCCTAGGGTGTAACAGTGATTTCAGGACCTGACAGGCGCTCGTCAGTTACTAGGTGGAGAGCTGGAACCACAAGGAAGTATGAATGGGGAGCGTAAATGTGGTAGTGGGTTGAATGCATGTGAAGCGCCCCTGGGACGATCCTAGCAGCGAGAGTACAGGTTTGTCCAGGTGAGACGACCATGTTAGCATTCAGGCAGAAGGTTGACTGGAGCACTTTTTTCTACTGAATATTTCGGAGTTTATTGGGGACAGAGAAGCGACTCCCTGGGGTACGCAAATTATTCGTGGACCGACAGGTGCCACTTATGGGAGTATCAGATAGTGAGAACAGTGTCTCAATCTGGAGTTCATAGAGTAATGCACAGTCACGTTGGGTAAGTCTGTCCTGTCCGCACACAGGTCTCTAGGAAATGTAGTAGAATGTATTGTATGAAGACTTATGCTGTTCAAATTTTTTTTTTTCGGGAGGATGAACCGGTGTAATGCTGCAATTTTGTATGTAACAAGTATAATATAAGTAATATAAGTGTAATATAAGTTAGTGTAAGTATAGTGTAAGTGTAATATAGGTGTAATTTACGTTAGTTTATGTATGGTGTAAGTGTAGTTCTGGACCCTGTTTAAATCAATGCAATGTATGGGAAGTGGACCTTGTAATTCTTTTTTTGGGCTTGATCTTAGTTAAAGTGTAGTAGGGGAGTAATATTGTTAACATGTAAGACCGCGTGGAGCGGGTTGGACGCGCAAATTCATGTCTGTTTTTGATAAAGAGGCGAAGAAAGTTGATTCGAGATTAAAATTAGCAGTGAGTTGTATTTATACTTGGAATTCAGAATTTTGTAGTTGAGTTTGTGTTTATCATCTTGTACTAAATAATAATGTCTATGAGCTTAGGTAAAGTCTGATTATTGATTATGGTCATTGTTAGCTGCGAAATTAATTAATTTTTCACTGTCGCTAGATCATGTAAGCAGACAAAGACGGCGCCTGGTATCAATTATGTCAACGCGTGAGTTTAGGCATCGTTTAAACTGTTAGACCCATGTTACTGCCACAAAATTTAAATCATCATAAGTCATTTAGTCTAAGTAGAGGAGGGTGAAAATTCCTTGTTGAAAATTCCTGGACGATTGTATAATAAGTTAACTGTAGAGTAATAAGTCGAAGCCAGAACCGTTTGTAAGAACATCGCGGGATTCCCGGGACGTCCTTGCCGCTAGGCCCTCACTTCGAGCTGTTATTTCATGGAGAAAGGACGTGTCCACAGGTATGGTCTAGAGTAAATTCACTGTATTTCCCCCCATACGTCACAATAATTAGTTTTCATTCTAACTATATATAAAGTAAGTTGTCTGATAATATTTTCCAATACTTTTATTTGACTTCGAGCTGTTATTTCATGGAGAAAGGATGTTTCCACATATTGATGATGCGGCGTCATGTGGCCGGGGTACCGTCTGCATAAAGTCTCACAGTCCTAATTGCCAAAGCCCTTACACAGTTCCACTAGTTCATTTCTTATACATAGTTGTCGATAATGTTGTCGTATGGTCCACTTAGTAAAGCCTTTATTCATAAAGTGAAATATTCTGGTTAAAAGGGAGTGAGAAATGGAGGGTTGAATTTCTCTATCATGCAGGGTATTGCAAGCACTGTGATATTATATATTAAATTATTCTTGGGCATCTGATAATTTACATAGATATGTTATATTGTGCAAACCCATGGGAAATAGGGGTGATAATATTAAATATAGAGTAAACCTTGTAACAAGTTGTAAACCTGGGAAATACTACGATCTCTCCTGAGTTAATAATTTTCTATTTCACATGTGAACCTCGTGTTGAGTTAAGAGGTCGAGTTGAGTGTATTCTTAATGTATGTATGTTATGTATCGGGCGAGTAATTCTTCTGTGAGCAGTATAATCAACATCTTGTTGAGTGTAAAGCCCAAGGTACTTCAGTGGTGGTATTCTCTCGTATAATTACTTTGTATTGTGATATATGAGTCAGTTGATTTATGACCTGAGGATAAGAGAGCTCCCATACTCTCAGATAATCTGGTGGAATCAGGCACTGTAGTATTATTATGTTCTAGGTACTTTTTCATGTTCGAAGGTTAATTTTATTTTATGTATATTAAGGATAGTAATATAGTTAATTAAATTTTTCGTAAGTGTTTGGCCTAAATTCCTCTGGGAAGTTGATTGTGAGATCGAGTGACCCGCAAGGCATGTTACTATCTATAAAATCCACGCTCTTATATTTCTCTCACGCTACCCTGTTTACTGTCCTAGGCCTCATTGTCCCCTCTATCATTGTACGGGACTAATATCTTTTATTTATTTTTTTTCCTGGCAATCGCTGGGTGGTGGTAGCATTCCAGATTTATTCTACTACTACCTGTAGTTTTTTCTTCCTAGTGTTAATCAATTAACGAAGCCTTCTTTAATAACTCTAGGATTCTTCCTTGGTGGTAATCTGTAAACAGTAAATTTCCATAGTTTTTTTTCCAACATGACACTGGTGGCAACCAGTGGAATATTCATTACAAGGGATAGCAAAATCTTGCGGCCTTACACTGGTGGCTATGCGGTGATATTTAGATAGATTATCTTCATTTTAAGGGAACCTAAAACTCTCTCCCTTACACTGGTGGCTTATGCGGTGGGATATAGATAGATTTGGATATTAAGTTAGATAGATAAAATTCTCTCCCTTACATGTGGACCCTCCCAAGGAATGGCAGCTCTGGCACTGTGGAGCTGCTGATTGGGAAGCCCTCAGGCAGTACTTCTATGATTTTCCCTGAAATGATTATCACTTCTATGGCCGTGATCCATGTGAGTGTGACTCGCACATTAATGAGGTTATTGTCTCGAGCATGGAAGCATATATTTCTCACTTATTCTGTGTCTAAATATGGTTTAATCACACTTGTTCTACTGCTGTCTACAACAAGGAAAGGGCCTTCAAAAGGTACCGGCGCCAACCCACCCTTGAATCGCAACTTTTTTATGTTTCTGTCCAGAATCGTGCCAAGTCTGTCCTTTGCTTTGCTAAAAAAAAAAAAAAAAACTTCAGTTTTACTAAATGCTCTGAACTGTCGGTCTCAAATTCTTCCCACTCCTTCTGATATCTTGTCAATATTCTTTCTAACAACTTTACTTCATCATCTTTCCCCCCTCTTGTTCACTGTGATGAATCTGTAGCTGTTTCTTCTATTGATAAAACAACTCTTCGCTCGAACTTTCCATTCAAGTTCCATTTAAAATGATTCTAGTGCTGTTCCTCCTCACTTACCTTCCTCTGAATTCTTCATGGCTGACATTAAAATTTCTTCCAGTGATATGTTTTCAGCCTTAACTGGCATCAGTGCTAACAAGACATACGGGCTTGATGGTGTCCCTCCGATTGTCCTCAAGAGCTCTGCTTCTGTGGTACACCCTGCCTAAGTAAACTCTGTCGCTTGTGTCTGTCAGCTTGTACCTTTCCTTCTTGCCTGTCCCAAAGAAGGGTGACCATTTCCAACCCTCTAACTATCGTCCTACAGCTTTAACACCTTGTATGTCTAAAGTTGTTGACTCTATTCTTTACATAATAATTTTAAAGCACATTTCTATTCATAATTTTCTTTATGATTGCCAGTATGGGTTCTACCAGGGACACACCATTGGTGATCTCACATTCCTTTCAGACTCCTGGTCATCCTCTTTTCTGGAATTTCGAGAAAGCTTTGCCATTGCACTTGACATCTCAAAGACTATCGATTGAGTCTGATATACACCATTAATATCCAAACTGCCCTCTTATGATTTCTGTGCTTCTGTCTGTGCCTTCATCTCTTGCTTCCTTTCTTGCCGTTCTGTAGCTGCTGTTGTAGACGGCCACTGTTCTCCTCCTAGAGCTATCAACAGTGGTGTTGCTCAGGGCTCAGTCCTATCACCAACTCTCTTCTTTCTGTTTATCAATTACTTTATAAGCTGATCATCTAATCTTATCCACTCATACGCTGATGACTCCACCCTTCACCTTTCCATCCAGTTCCCACGGCGTCCACCTCTGCAGTCAGTTCAACAGACAAGGGATGAGGCGATGGAAAATTTAATGACTGGCTTGGATATGATTAGGGTAAAATTAATCTTGTCGTTTTCAATGCATCAGAAAGCACTTCTTACATCTTTTGACTCGTCAAAATCTGCTACAGGAATAACCTCGAAATTTTAACAATACCCAATTCAATCTTCCATCATCTTTGCAGATATCGTACTTGAGATTTCATTTTCTCAAAATTTAACTTGGAAAGATCATATTACCTCTATTGTACAATCTGCTTCCAAGAGGTTAAGTATGCTAAGCCGATTCAGTGCCTTCTTTACCCCTGCACAGTTGTTGACTTTGTACATCGGCTTTATTTGCCCCTGCGTGGAGTACAACTCTAATGGACGAAGAGGCTCCCCACTTACAGTAGTCCTCAACAAGGTTGGGTTGAGGGATTTTCCTCTCATTAGCTCTCCTCCTCTTACTGACTTCCTTCAACATGCATCTCTTTGCTACACCATTGCATCTTTATCTCTTTGCAGTCATTACTTCAATGGTTACTGCTCCTCTGATCCATCTGGTTGCATCCCTTTACCACTACGACGTGTGCATAACACCAGTCGAGCAGCAAACTCTCATCCTTTTTCTGTCCAGCTTTCTAACGCATCAGCTAACCGTTGCTCGCCGTCCTTCATGTATGCAACAGGTCAACTCTGGATCCATCTATCTATGTCTGTATTTCTTACTATCTACCATATGACTTTCAGTCAAGGCATCTCGAAATTAATGGATCTTGAATATGGCTCTCTATTATTTTGTTTTTATTTTTTTCTTGGAGGGAACAATTTGCGGGCTTGTAGCCTTTGGTTTCATCTTCCTTACATATATTAAAAAATAAAAACAAAATAGAATGACACTATTTGATCTGCAGGGTTTATATAGGGAAAAATATCCTGCGATGTAACCTGAATAATGATTGCATCATTAGTGTCGCCTTACAATGATATGATGCAATTCATAACACACTAACAATATCATGTTTGCATCATGCATTATTTTGGCAAAACAAAGAAAACTGTCCAAACTCAGTAAAATTTTTATTTATACATTCAGTCAAATTCTTGCCTGAGTTTGGATCATTTCTTGTTTGAAACACAAACCAAGTCCAATTATTACTCAAGTATCCTATGTTATTCAAAAGTCAACGATCGTAAAATACTGGGCAACTAGAATATCTTAAAAAGTAGAGCCAATCAGACATATTAAGCATGACTTTCTTTCTCAGTGACCACAAATTAGTGAAGTTTTACTATTTTTGTCTCAGAAGCATTTTTCATTTGAATAAAAATTCATTTCCACTTTGTTTTCGCCATCTCCAGGCTACATTCCTTAGATCAGAAATGACTTCTCAAAGTCAAGGGCTGGATTAGATATGGACCAGTAATACTTTCACTACTGGTGTCATGAAAATGGCATCACAGCTTGTAAGTCTAAAAATTAAATAATATTTAGACTGTACCATAGGTTGTAATGCCATTTTCATCACACAAATATTGACAGTATTGCTGGTAATCCCTCTCTTGACCTCAAAAATTCTCTTCTGAGCTAAGGGTGGTAATCTGGAGATAGCGAGAACAAAGTGGAAATTAATTTTTATTCAAAATGAAGGAAATGATTATCAGGTTTCTTCAGCCCCTTCATTTCTGTCGTACTTTAATATATTAATAACTAAGATGTTTCTCGGGTAAACGGTGTTAAATCAGTATTTCCTTTTAGCTATGTTGTTCGTGAGGAAATAGACCGCTTATGGGGCAACCTGAAAAATGGGGTGTTTGATGGAATGATGGGTCGACTCCAGAGACACGAGGTAGATTTCTGCACCATTGTGGGTCCTTTACCAGAGCGGCTGACCATCTTGGATTATCTTAGGACTTACCCATCTGACCTAATGACTGTGCTGTCATTGAAGCCCTCTCTTCTACCACAACACCTCGCCCTTGTCAGACCATTCACAGGTAACTAACACATAAGCTCTCTTTCCCTCTCCAATGCTCTATCTGTCCTATGCCCGTGGCTCATGTTTTCCTCATGGGTTCGTCTAAGTGTCACTGTTTTGCCATGCTAGTTTACTTGTGGAACTACCTGTCTGACCTTATAACAGTACGCTAGCTTGTTTCAAGTCATCTTCCACTGCACATGAGCATTTATCTTGCACAGCATGTGAACATTTATATGACCATCGGTGGAGTACAGGGTGAGATGGAGGGAAGTGTAATGAGTGTGTGTGTCAGAGTGGGTGGGGGGGAAGGGCGACCGGTCCAAGAAGGAAAGGGAGTCAGAGTCAATGACAGAGGAAGGGACAATACAATGTTTTAATATGGAAACGGGTGTGTCGAGAGACTTTCTGCTTGTTAATAAAGTACATCAGCCAACTCTGTGTATAACAGGTTAATAAGGGATTTTACCTAGAACTGCAAACTTTTGTCTCTTTTAACACCTGGTAAAGATACTCACCTCTGAATAAAGTCCTTAATTAAAGCATTTTAAAGAATTTCTGCAGGGATAAAATCATTTCGATGACGCTCGAATTTATCATCAGGGGCAAAATATAATATGGAATAGAGAGATAAAACACGAAAAATATTTTTCTGCAATAAATAATGTAAATGCCGTTGCTAGAAATCCTTCACCTTAATTACTCCAAACCTGATTGTGCCTTTCCACTGTTTTATCAGAAAAATAAAATTTACCCAGTGTTTTGCACAAAGATCGTACTTTTTTTTTTCAGCAATATAATAGTTGACAAGCTTATTCTTCATATTTTATGGCCAATTCGCATCGTTCCTTTCATGACTAAATTTTTGATGTCACCATGTAATTATAAATCTTGTTATTTTATGCCATTAGCAGAGTACAATATTGTACATGTTGCAGAATTACTTGGTTAATAATTTATAAGATGAATTTAAAGTTTTTTTTTTTTAGCAAATCCTAACGACAATTACGAACGAGCGAGCGAAGCGTGTGAAGTTTGGAAATGAGAAGCCTGACCAGACCCGACAGTCATGCTAAGCATAAGCTAATAACTTTGCTCCTATGTGAAGTAGAATTGAAATTGTTTCTGCTTGTGATACAGTCGTTCAGTAAATTTGTTATCAACTAAAAACTCACTCATAAAGGCGTAGGAACCCCTTGGAATCCTAAGTTCTCCAGGGGAGTGTTCAGCTGTAAATGTTAACGGCTCAGTTCCGAGATCACATTAAAAAAAGATTTTCAGTTTTAACACTGTGTTTTTTGGCATCAGCTCTAGCAATTAAATATCGGAGTTTCCGACTGTAATTATATATCTGAGGGAAATTGTGATAAAATGGAGCTCGATCGCTTGTCACGCACTCACAAAGTGCACTTTACTGCTATAGAGTTTATTAACTAACCTATATAATGTGGACAGCTGTTCTACTC
>JAGKTI010025549.1:0-13934 GCA_018397915.1 Birgus latro
CAGCCACAGGAGGAGGATTGTCTCTGTGTGTGATGCACCACGAGGGCATGTTTTGTCTCAAATAACACAGTTATTTGGTTACCTACCACATTCTCATCATGCCTAAAGTAACCACAAGCAAGGACAAACGTGTGGAAGTGATTATACAAAGCTGGCCACAAACTTCCATTTATTGCAAATCAGATGGTGTTAGACTGAGGACAGTGCAGAGACTGGTGAAGCGGTTCAAGGACAGTGGGGAGGCCATTCCTCCCACTCCACTTCCCAAGCCTGGGAGACCTCGTAAGACAACCTTCAGGACCCGTCAGCTGATCTCAAGGCAAGTTAGCAAGGATCCAAGGCTAACAGCACGGGATTTAAAATAAAAGAACCCACAGTTGCTGGCAGATGTGTCTGTCAGAAGTGTGCAGCAGCTGTTGCATGACGATCTGGGCTACAGGAGTTTTTGTGCTCGTAAAAAACCACTGCTAACTGCACTTCAGAAGAAAAAGAGAGTAAATTTTTGTAAGAAATATCTTGCCTGGAGTGAGGAGCAATGGAAAACTGTGCTTTGGAGTGATGAGTCAACATTTACTGTCACTGGTACCCCTTCATCACGAGTGTACCGCAAACCAGGCAGTGACCCCCTGGATCCTAAGTACACTTCCAAGTTTGTTAAATACCCAGCCTCACTCATGGCTTGGGGCTGCTTCACATATTATGGTGTTGGTAGGTTGGTAATTCTACCAGCAAATGAAAAAGTGAACCAGAACAATTATTTGGAGCTCTTATGTGATGTTTTAAGTGACTTTTGATAAAACCAAGGCAAGAGTATTTATGCAAGATTCTCCCCCTGCACATGTTGCAAAGTCAGTGAAACAGTGGCTAACAGACTGTGAGGTTCCCTTTATTCGAGATTGGCCCGGAAACAGCCCAGATATCAATTCCATTGGAATTTATGGGTGCACATGAAGCGGCAGCTGCGTAGTATGGACACATCATCTTTGCCTAAACTTGAGGCTGCAGACAAGTAGCTATGGAGCAGTTTTAGTCCGTCTGTTCTGCAAAACTACGCCATCAGTCTCCCTAGACTCCTTAAGAAGATAATAAAGGTGAAGGGGAATGCCAGTAAATACTAAATTCAATGGTGAGTGTTAATTTATTTGTTTCTCCTTGCTAACCACAAGAATGTTTTCTTTGTTTAAGATGGCGTCAACACTTTCCGCGCCTACTGTATATATATATACTGTATATATATCTTTTCGTTTCATTTTTGAAGGCTCCAACATGCTTGCATGCGTCGGCCTTGGTCACCTAATGGCGGCTCTCCATGCTGCTCGATCTATGGCGGCCTCCCTCTTCAGTCCCTTAACCCTGAGGTCACACTTAATGACCTCGTCCCATGTCTTTCTCGGTCTGCCCCTCACAACCCCTCTTCCAATATTAACACTTCTCACCTTCCGTACCTATTTATCATCCCGCATCCTCTCCACCTGCCCAAACCATCTCAGTCTACCTCTCCTCATCACACCACCAATACACTATAGTCCCATCCTAGCTCTCAACTCTTTGATCGTAAACTCAGCCCCCCCAGGCCTATGGACGCACTGCACATCCACCTAATCGTTATCATTTCTGTTCGTTTGAGCGTGCAAATATCCTCTTTCTTTACTGCCCAGGTCTCACTACCATATAGCATCACACTCTTAACACATGCTGCACTCAAAGACCCCATAGCACTCAGGGAGTCTCTCAGTGTCAGGAGAGGCAACAGCTCCCTGAACTTCTCGCCCTAGCAACCGAGCTAGCTCCAGCCCCACCTCCAGCACATAACATGTCTCCCAAATAACAAAACTCTTTCACACACTCAAGAGACTCACAAGCAAGTTCAATCCTTTCACACCTAACACTCTCCACCTTCTCTCCCTGACACGCCGCACACATAAAATCAGCATTATCTCAGTCTACCTCTAATACCACTACATCTCTTTTGCATCTTTTTATAACAAACATTGCACAAGATAGAATTACTTTCCACACCTTTGTGGCAAATTGCACATGGCCACTCTCCCTCTTCTTTGACTGTACTGCCACCAACCCTAGATATCATCACTTTTGTTTTATCTACATTTACATACATACAGGTACTGTATACCCTGATATACGATACCCCTATATGCGGTATCCCGGCTTAGTGATGTGGGTACAAATGCCACCATGCCCCATTGGATGATGGCCGCTCCTTAGTTTAACAATGGGTCCTCCGACGTCGTGTCCACAGGCGATAGGGCAAAATTTTGAATCACATGCGTTCCTCTGGCCATCTAAGCCTGTCCGCATCTCAGGATGCACAGAAATGCTCGCTCAGGGCCCACAGCCATCAGTCACCCCATGCTCACCAATATTGTTCTTGCACCGGCCATCTCAGAGTGAGGAACTCTCTTATGCTTGCCCACCATTCATCGTGTTGTATCACCAACGTTACGCAAGCTGCTATTGTAATACATCGTAACAGAGTGCAGACAGTGCCGTGAGCAGAGCAGTGATACTAATCGTGTGTGGAGAGAGATTTTGTGTGATTTTTGGCCTAAATAAGTGTGATCATGTCTGGTAAGGGAGCTGCACGTGGTGGGGCTAGTGGTGGTGCTAGTGGAGGCCCTACTCAGGGTGGTAAGTGGCCTGCTAATGGTGCTGGTGATGTTCCTGCGAAACATGTGCGTAAAACTCTGTCTCTAGAAGTTAAGCTAGATATTCTTAAGCACCACGAAAAAGGCGAGGGTGCATGTGCTGTGGCCTCGGCTCTCCACGTAGCCCAGTCAACTGTCTCTACCATTATCAAGAATGGGGAGGCCATTAAGGTTGCTGCTGGGGAGGTTGCAACCTTATCCACCTCCCATATCACTTGCTAGAGAGAGCCTGCGATGGAGGAGCTGGAGTGGATGCTGTGCACGTGGGTGGAGGATAAGAAGAGGAGGAAGGCACCCATGAGCCAGGCAATTATTTGCACAAAGGCTCTCTCATGGGAAGAAATTAAGGTGAGGCTGGCTCTTAATGCTAGCGAGACCTTCAAGGCTAGCCATGGGTGCTTTGACCACTTCAAGAGGTGAGCTAATCTCCACCACTTGAAAATGTACGATGAGGCGGTGAACGCGGATTTGGTGGGAGCGGCAGTATTTCCTGATGAATTTGAATGCATCATTGTGAAGGGTGGCTACAGTGCAAAGCAGGTCTTGAATTTTGACGGGACTGGGCTCTTTTGTAAGAGAATGTCCTCCAAGACATGTCTTGCAACAGAGGAAAAGTCTACGCCAGGGTTCAAGGCCATGAAGGGCCGGTTTACACTCCTGTTGAGGGGCAACGCTGAGGGCGACCTCATACCACTCCAAGAACCCAGGGCTCTGGTGGGGTATGTGAAAGAAAATACTGGATGATTTAGAAATCCAACAAGAAGGCCTGGCTGACTTCCAGCATCTGCTCGTCATATTTCCACTCGTACCTCTCTCATGTCCTGAAGAGGTATGCCTTCAGAGAGAATTTGGCGAGCAGATTTCTCGTGGTGGTAGACAATGCACACCCTCCCACGATGAAGGAATGGGCAAACAGCATTGAAGTGGTGTTCCTGCCCCACAACACCACATCATTGTTGCAACCCATGGACCAAGGGGTGATTGCTACTTTCAGAGTGTATTACCTCTGCCGCACAATGCAACAGTTGGTGAGGGCCCATGACATTGATGATAGGACAACAGTGCAGAAGTTCTGGAAAGGGTATAACGCACACCACGCCATAGGGAACGTCACTGCAGCGTGGCGTAAAGTTAGCCAGCCCACTATGAACGGTGTGTGGCGGAAGCTGTGGCCAGAGTGCGCGCACTCCTTCACTGGCTTCCCCGAGGGCGTGCAAGCTCCGCCAGTGCAGTGTGTGTGGCAGGACATTGTGGGACTGTCGCACGAGGCGGGCATTGGAGAGGAGGACATAGAAGAGGTCCTCGAAAGCCACAGAGAGGAGCTCAGCAATGAGGAGCTCCTCAATATGGAGATTCAGCAGGCACACCAGGAGGCACAGGATGAGGAGGTCGACCCTGAAGTGTGAACTCTCAATATTACAATTCTGAGGGAGATGCTGACTAAGCTGGACGAGATCATTGCACTGATGAGCACGCACAACCCTCTCCCAGGACGAATCAGGGACACAGCCAGTCAGCTGGAGGAGGGGATGAAGATGTATAGGACGATGCTGGAGGAGAAGAAGAAGGTCGCCAGGCAGACTACAATCACTGCCTTCTTCAAACAGGCCCCCACCACGCCAGCAAGCCACAAAGGATCTTCCCAGCCCTCAATGACCAAATCATCTTTCCAGTCTTCAACCAGCAGAGCATCTCCCCAACCTTCAACCAGCAGAGCATCTCCCCAACCTTCAACCAGCAGAGCATCTCCCCTGCCATCGACCAGCAGAGAAACACCCAGAGTCTCCTTCTGCTGAGGTTGTGCTCACTTCCAGTTGCTGGACCTAACCTCCAGCCGATCCTCGTTTCCCATGTCACCTGTGTCTCCACTAAGGCACTCTGCCATTCCATCACTGTCTTCCTCGCCCCAGCCTCTATCTCCCTCACCACTGTGGCCACTGTCTCTGTCTCCCTCGCCACGATGTGAACCACCGCGTTTGACTCCATTGCTACCTCATCAGTCATTGCAGCAGTCTCCCTCGCCACCTCACCGGCCATCACAGCTATCTCTCTCACCACCTCCTCTGTCATCGCATGGCACTCCATCACCACCCCCAGAGCCATCGCATCGCACCTCATCGCCACTGCCTGAGCCATCACATTGCACCCCATCGCCACTGCCTGAGCCATCACATTGGACCTCATCACCACCGCCTGAGTCATCGCATCACATTCCATCGCCACCGCAAGAGCCAGTAGCATCAGTCTCCTGCTATGATCACCCCACCTCGCCAGCCTTTCCCTCCCTCTGACCCTGCGGCATATGACCCTGGCAGTTGCACTGCCAGATTTTTAATACAATCCCTCTGACCCTCCCACGGAGTTCGAGTTTGAGGGCTTTGAGGAGGATGAATGAGTGCTAGGAAGCACCACATATCCCCTAGCTTCAGGGGGGATAGCAAGGACGATGACAAGGACCAGACATGGACTTAAAAGAAGTAAGTGATGAGAGTTGTTTGATATTTTCTAACCTATTTTTTATGATTTTCAGATGTTATATGTTGGTTTTAGTTATTTATTGACAGGTGTTAGACATGGGTTAGCTTCCTTTACAGCTGTTAGGCCATTTATACTGGCTTTAAACATGTTTTAGGGCTCACTTGGGTGGGTTTTGGACTTGGACAGGGGGGAAACCAAGGCTGATAAACACTTCCCATTACTGTACATGTTAAAAGTACCCCGATATATGATACCCCGCCCAACGATGGGGTTTCGCCTCACCAATTACATCATTAAACCGGGGTATACCTGTACACACAAGAGGTGCTCTCCATCTACTCACTCAGTTTAATGATGCTTTGAGTGTCTACCCTTTCCTCTCTTCATTCCTTACTCTTCTGTCTTTCTTTCCTTCATTCTTTCTTCATCTTTCTGCCTATGGGTGACTTTACACTCCCTCTTCTGTCTTTCTTTCCTTCACTCTTTCCTCTTCCTTCTGCTTATCGGTGACTCTACACTGAGTGACAAGCTAAATGGTTTCCTCTACACCTGGAAACCATTCCTACACTGGGTGGCAACCATGCAACCAAATTATGGCACCTGGTGGTTTAGTGGGTAATTAAAGCACTCCAATTGGTTTACATCCAAGTGGTGGTTGGGGTTTATTGCTCATGTAATGCCACTCAGGGGTGAGTGAGGCTGGTCACTCTCATTTTAAATGTCAGGGCCAACTTGGCTAGCCTCGGGCTTCTACACTCCTAATGGGGCGGCAAAGGATTGGATGATGGATGGATATATACATATATATATTAATTGGTGGTAGATGGTAGCAAGCATCATCTGCTCACCTGATTTAGTGCTGCCTACTTCTTCCTTCACCTTTATCATTCTTTTTCTGTGTTTGTGCTCCTCTCATCCTAACTCATTATTCCATCTTTCCTTTCTACTTTCAGTTTGGTGATTCCTTCCCTTTTCTTCAAATTGCCATTAACAAATCTATAAAACAATTTGGTTGTCAATTATACCCTTTTCAAAGTTCCTTGCTTCCTCTCTACGTATTCTTGTATATTCACTTCTAGTTCTTTTATATTCTTCCTTTGCTCTGTTAGTACCTCTCTTTCTCCATTTGTTCCATGCCATATCCCTCTCTTTTTTCGCTATCATACACCTTCTATTAAACCACTCCTTTTTCCTGTTTTCTTTCCCACTTGCTCTTGGCACATATTTTTCCATCCCAAATTGTAGAGGTCTAAGATGATATCCCACTTCCTCTGTATCTCTCTTGTTTCTCTTAATTTTCTTCAGTCTCCATTTTCGAAAAATTTTCTCAATTCTGCAAAGTTTGTTTTCCCAAAGTTGTATCTTCCTTGCCTATAAAGCTCATCTTTTGGCACCACATTCCCTGTTATCATCTGGAACTCAATGACCACATGATCACTTTTTGCTATAGGACACAGATAATTTAAAGATTCAGTTACATCAGGTTCTCTGGATAGTAGCAAATCTAATCTTGCTGGTGTGTCATCACCTCTGAATCGTGTCTCTTCTTTGACCCACTGCGTCATTACATTATTCATTGCCACATTTAACAATTTAGTGCCCCACGAATCTTCGCTGCCTCCTGAGTCCCATTCCTCCCAGTTCACCTCTTTACAATTAAAGTCACCCATTAGGATTATATTGTTGCTTTTCTCAATCACTTTCTGTAGATAACTAACCATGTCTGACAACATCTCCTGGTATTCATCGTCATTCCATGCTCTTGTCTTAGGGGAAACATATACCACTGCCATATCTCTCTTACCTTTGTCCCCAGTTTCTAATTTCATATTTATGGCTTCGGCCCTGCCCTCTGCCATTTCCACAGTATCTACATTTATATTGTCCTTCACTGCTATCATCACTCCTCTTCCTGTTTTTTCTTTTCTGTCTCTTCTCCATAATCTGTATCTCCCATCTCCTATATGAATATCAATATCTTCTTTCAATTTAGTCTCTACAAAGCACATAACATCAGGTTTGTGTACCCTCAAAAAATCATTGATTTCTGACCTTGCCGATATTAGTCCATCAATGTTTGTGTATGCCATTTTCAAACTATTTTCATCGTTTTTTATACTCTCTTCTCTCCTTCCCTCCGTCGGTACAACTTTCTCAATTTCTGGTCCGTAACTCTCCAATAGAACTCTGTCTTCTCTTCCTCCGTTCGCTGTTCATTTTTTATCTTTGCTTCCTTTACTAACTCCTTTAATTTAGCTCTTTCCTCTTCGTTTGCATCTCTCCTAATCCAAACATTTTTAAACCCCTCTTTATCTGACAATTTCCAAGTTCTACTTATGATTTCATTCACTATTACTTGGGACTTAAACTTTACTTTCAAAGGCCTTGCCCCACCATCCTCATACTTTCCTAACCTAAACACTTCTTCAGTCTCTTCTTGGGCTTCATTGTTTCCCTCCATAACCAGTGATATTATTTCTTTAGCCTTGCTCAGTTCCTCTCTCTCTCTTTCAGATCTTACTGTCATTCGTTTTTCTTTTATTCCTGAGATTATCACACATTTTTTCTTGTCTGCTACATCCCTGACCAAAGATTCTCTACTTCTTAGTACTCTAACCACTTCCTTCTCCACTTTTTCCTTACTTTGTTGTTCTATGATCTTCAAATTTACATTTCCTTCCTCCTGTATTTTCTTCCACCCCTTATGTTGCTCCTTGATTTCCTGAATGTGCTCATCTTTCCTCCTTGATTTTGATTTGTACTCTTCTAGTTTACTTTTTATTCTGTCCCTTTCTTCTTCCAACCTCTTATTCTCCCTCTTGAGCTGTTTTATTTCATTTGATGCAGATTCGTTACTCACCTTTAATTCTGTGACTTCTTTTTCTTGTTCCTAACTACGTATGCTAACTTTTTCCAGTTTACTCTGTAGGACTTTGATCTCTCTCTCCTTTTCTAAGGTTCGTTCCTGTAGCTCTCTAATTACTTCCCATACCTTTTTTAACTCATGGACATTCCTCTCCGCCGTTTTCTCTACTCCTTCTACTCTTGTTTGTTGCAGCTTATCACTTCCTTTACCTACATTTTCTTCGGAGAAGCCCACAAATTCCTCCTCACCAGTTGTAAGCAATCTTCCATCTCTCTCCATCATGATACAACCATATGGAAACTTTCTTTTTCACTGTCTCGTATTTTTAGGGCCGAAACCTGCGTTTTTTTTTTTAAACTAATATCCGACGGGACCACCACTCACGCATTCAACCACATAATCACAATAGGCTGTCTCCTTTTCGCTGCTAGTTCAGCTATTATTTCCCCTCGATCCAGGAGCAGCTCCGTCTCTCTCTCTCTCTCTCTCTCTCTCTCTATGACCTGTGTGTGTGTGTGTGTGTGTTTGTTTGTTTGTTGTGTGTGTGTGTGTGTGCATGCTTGTGTGTGTGTGTGTGTGTGTGTGTGTGTGTGTGTGTATGTCAGTGTGTGCATGTTTTTGTTTGTTTGTTTGTGTATTTACCTAATTGTATGTACCTAATTGTGATATACAGGAAATGAGCTACGCTCGTGGGGTTCTGTCTCTTTTTCTCAGTAAGTCAAATTTTGCTTTAAACTCGTTTATGTTTTTAGACTGGACGATCTCTTTGTCCAGTCTATTCCACAGGTCTATGCATCTATACAGAAAACTATATTTCATGATGTCCTTCAAGCAGCATGGCATCTTCCGTTTCAGTCCATGTCCTCTTGTTGCTCTCTTATCCCATAAAAACAGATCTTCTCTATCAATTTTATCTACTCCCATCATGGTCCTGAACATTGCAATCATGTCACCCCTCTCTCTCCTTTCCTCTAAGGATGGCAAATCCAGCCTTTCTAGCCTCTCACTGTATGACAGATCTGCCAGACTGGGGACCATCTTGGTAGCTCTTCTTTGTATTCTCTCAATCTTCTTTATATCTTTCTTTTTGTGTGGGGACCACACTACTGCAGCATATTCTAACCAGGGGCGGATCATGGCCACTATCAGTTTTTTCATCATCTCTTCATTCATGTAATGAAATGTCACTCTTATGTTGCTCAAGAGTTTATATGTCTTTCTAACAAACTTGTTAATGTGTTTTTCTGGTGACAAACTATCCTGGACCAGCACTCCTAAATCTTTCTCTTCTCTTCTCTCACTTTTATGATTGATTCATTACCCATCATATAATTCAGTGATGGTCTCTTTGTGCTTTTACCCATTTCCAATATTTTACATTTTTTTGCGTTGAATTTCATTTCCCACATCCGGCTCCAATCATGAATCCTATCCAGATCCTCCTGCAGGATTTTACAGTCCCCTTCAACCTCAACCTTCCTCAAGATCTTTGTATCATCAGCAAACAGACTTGCATAACTGTTCACTCCATCTACCATATCATTTACATAAATCAGGAACATAACTGGTGCCAACACCGAGCCCTGTGGGACACCACTTGTTACTTCTCTCCATCCAGACGTCCAGTCCTTTATTACTGTCCTCATTTGTCTGTCTCTCAAAAAGCCTCTCATCCATTCCAGGAGGTTACCCTTCAGTCCTCCTATATGCTTTAATTTCCACATTAGTCTCTTATGGGGTACCTCGTCAAAGGCCTTCTCCAAATCTAAATATACACAATCCACCCAACCGTGTCTCTCCTGTAGCACATCAATCGCTCTTGAGTAAATGCTCAACAAGTTGGAAACACATGACCTTCCACTTCTGAATCCAAATTGACTTTCAGTCAAAATATTCATCTCTTCCAGATATTTTATCCACCTATCTTTCAGAATCTTCTCGCACAATTTTGCAACCCTCCTGGTTAGGGACACTGGTCTATAGTTTAGGGGTTCTTCCTTGTTTCCTCCCTTGTAAATTGGTACCACATTTGCTCTCTTCCATTCTCTAGGCACTTTCCCTTCTTCCAGCGAACACACAATTAAACTGTGAATCTTATCCGCGAGTTGCTCTCTGCATTCCTTCAGTACCCAATTTGAAATTCCATCTTGTCCTAGGGCTTTCCTTACATCTTGAGTTTCCGGTAATTTGTACACTTCCTGCACTTCCACTTTTGTATCTTTTATCACCACATTCCTAGTCATTCCCTCTCCCTCCACAAACTCCCCTTCATTAGTAAAAACCGATTGGAAACTTTTGTTCATTATTTCAGCATGCATTTCCACATCATTATAGACCTCTCCTTCTACTTTCAATTTGATGATTCCTTCCTTTTGTTTCAATTTGCCATTAACAAATCTATAAAACAATTTGGGTTCATCCTTACATTTGTCTATTATACCTTTTTCAAAGTTCCTTTCTTCCTCTCTACGATTTCTTGTATATTCATTTCTAGTTCTTTTATATTCTTCCTTTGTTTTGTTATTACCTCTCTTTCTCCATTTGTTCCATGCCATGTCCCTCTCTTTTTTCGCTATCATACACCTTCTATTAAACCACTCCTTTTTCCTGTATTCTTTCCCACTTACTCTTGGCACATATTTTTCCACTTCCCAATTATAGAGGTCTAGAAAGATATCCCACTTCCTCTGAATCTCTCTTGTTTCTCTGAATTTTCTCCAATCTGCATTTTCAAAAAATTTTCTCAGTTCTGTAAAGTTTGCTTTCCCAAAGTTGTATCTTCCCTGCCTATGGAGCTCGTCTCTTGGCACCACGTACCCTATTATCATCTGGAACTCAGTGACCACATGATCACTTTTTCCTATAGGACACAGATATTTCAAGGATTCAATTACGTCAGGTTCTTTGGTTAGCAGTAAATCTAATTTTGCTAGTGTGTCATCACCTCGGAATCGTGTCTCTTCTTTGACCCACTGTGTCATTACATTATTCATCACAGTGTTTAACAATATAGTGCCCCACAAATCTTCATCACCTCCTGAGTCCCATTCCTCCCAGTTCACCTCTTTACAATTAAAATCACCCATTAGAATTATATTGCTGCTTTTCTCAATCACTTTTTGTAGATAACTAACCATGTCTGACAACATCTGGTATTCATCATCAATCCATGCTATTGTCTTAGGTGGAACAGATACTACTGCTATATCTCTCTCACAGTTCTCTTCAGTTTCTAATTTCATGTTTATCATTCAGGCCTACCCTCTCCCATTTCCACAGAATCTACACATAAGTTGTTCTTCACTGCTATCATCACTCCTCCTCCCATTTTATCTTTTCTGTCTCTTCTCCACAATTTGTATTTGCCATCTCCCATATGGATACCAATATTCTCCCTTAACTTGGTGTCTGCAAAGCACATAACATCAGGTTCATGTACCCTCAAGAAATCGTTGATTTCTAACATTGCCGATATTAATCCATCAACATTAGTGTACGCCACTTTCAAACTTTTTTCGTTATTACTTATACCATCTTTTCTCCTCCTCTCCGTCGGTACCACTTCCTCAATTTCTGGTCCATAAACACTGTCTTCTCCTTCTCCGTTCTCTGTTCATTTTTTGCCTTAGCTTTACTCTATTTTAGCTCTTTCTTCCTCATTTGCATCTGTCCTTAACCAGACATTTTCGAACCCCTCTTTGTCTGCCAATTTTCGTGTCCTATTCATTATTTCATTTACTATTGCTTGGGAATTAAACTTCACCTTCAATGGCCTCGCCCTTCCTTCCTCGTACTTACCTAACCTAAACACTTCTTCAGTCTCTTCATGGGCTTCGTTGTTACCCTCCATGACTACTGATATTATTTCTTTAACTTTACTCAATTCTTCTCTTTCTCTTTCAGATCTTATCGTGATATGCTTTTCTTTTACCCCTAAAATAATTACACATTTTTTCTTATCTGCTACATCCTTGACTAAAGATTCTCTACTTTTCAGTACCCTAACCACTTCCTTCTCCATCTTTTCCTTGCTTTGTTGTTCTATAATCTCTTTCAAATTTACATTCCCTTCCTCCTGAATTTTCTTCCACCCTTTTTGTTGCTCCTTGATTTCCTTATGTTCATCTTGTATCCTTGATTTTGAATCATACTCATCTAATTTACTTTTCATTCTGTCTCTTTCTTCTTCCAACCTCTTGTTTTCCCTCTTGAGCTGTTCTATTTCGTTTGTGGCAGATTCATTACTCACTTTTAATTCCGTGACTTCTCTTTCTTGTTCCGCACTGCGTGTATAAACTTTTTCCAGCTTGTTCTGTAAGACTTTGATCTCTCTCTCCTGTTGTAAGGTCTGCTCCTGCAGCTCTCTAATTACTACCCATACCTTCTTCAATTCTTGGACATTCCTCTCCACCATTTTATCATCTATTCCTGCTACTCTTGTTTGATTGAGTTTGGTACTTCCATTTCTCGCATCTTCGTCGGAGAAGCCCACAAATTCCCTTTCGCCAGATGTAAACAAACTGCCGTCGCTTTCCGCCATGATATAACCATATGGAAGCTTTTGTATTCTACTGTATTGTGGCCTCTTTATCCCGAAACCCGCGTTTTTTTTTTTAACTGACGTCCGACGAGACCACCACTCATGCACATAATCACAATAGGCTGGATTCCTTTCGCCGCTGATTCAGCGATTATTTCCCTGGGATCCAGGAAAATGTCTGTCTCCGTCGGCGACCTGTGTGTGTGTGTGTGCATGGTTTTGTTTGTTTGTGTGTGGTGTGTGTGTGTGTGTGTGTGTGTGTGTGTGTGTGTGTGTGTGTGTGTGTGTGTGTGTGTGTGTGTGTGTGTGTGTGTGTGTTTATTTGTGTGTGTGTGTGTTCTTACCTAATTGTATCTTTACAGGAATGAGAAGTTCGTACTATCCAGTGTCTTCAACCATTTTCATCGTACATCTCCTTAAATTAATGGATTGTTTTGGCACACACTATTTCATTCAGTAGTGCATTCCACTGATCAATTGCCCTGTTTGGGAAACTAAATTTCCGTACGTCTTTATCACCTCTCTTTTTATGCAGTTTTTTGCAGTGTCCTCTTGCTGATGCTTCCCCATAGGTTATATATTCATTTATGTCTATTTTCTCCTTCCCTGATATGCCTTTATATAGCATAATCATGTCTCCTCTTTTCCTTCTATCCTGTAGTGTGTGTTTGTGTATTTACCTAATTGTATGTACCTGATTGTGATATACAGGAAATGAGCTACGCTCGTGGGGTCTCGTCTCTTTTTCTCACTAAGTCAAATTTTGCTTTAAACTCGTTTAAGTTTTTAGACTGGACGATCTCTTTGTCCAGTCTATTCCACAGGTCTATGCATCTATACAGAAAACTATATTTCTTGATGTCCTTCAAGCAGCGTGGCTTCTTCGGTTTCAGTCCATGTCCTCTTGTTCCTCTCTTATCCCATAAAAACAGATCTTCTCTATCAATTTTATCTACTCCCATCATGATCCTGAACACTGCAATCATGTCACCCCTCTCTCTCCTCTCCTCTAAGGATGGCAAATCCAGCCTTTCTAGCCTCTCACTGTATGACAGATCTACCAGACTGGGGACCATCTTGGTTGCTCTTCTTTGTATTCTCTCAATCTTCTTTATATCTTTCTTTTTGTGTGGGGACCACACTACTGCTGCATATTCTAACCTGGGGCGGATCATGGCCACTATCAGTTTTTTCATCATCTCTTCATTCATGTAATGAAATGCCACTCTTATGTTGCTCAAGAGTTTATATGTCTTTCTAACAATCTTGTTAACCCTTTCGCGCACGGTACCGCGATTTGCATTACATGTGGTGTGATGTGCCAAAGCACAGGACCTCAAATTGCGTGAAAACGCGGAAAAAATTAACCAAAAAATAAGTTTTC
>JAGKTI010025550.1:0-13023 GCA_018397915.1 Birgus latro
CTCCTTCACCTCCTTATTAGTCTGTCTGTCTCTCTATGAAACTACACATGCTCTTCTCAAAAAATTCACTTCTACTGCTCTCACTCTTGACTTGTGGCCTCCAAACAGGATCCAAACTTCACTTCCATACTTTAACGTGGGAATCACAGCATGCAGTGCCCCCTCCCCCCCCCCTTTTTTTTTTATACTCTCATACTCAGTTCCCTATTCCTAATCACTGCTTTTAGAGACCAAGCAACCCTCCTTCCCTGATGTACCATTTCAGTCACTTCATCCTCTAATCCTCTAATCTTCCATCTGTATTCATCACATTATATAAATACTTAAATGCACTCACATTCTCCATTTCCTGTCCATCCAGCCTCACTGTGGATTCTTTGCCTTCCAACGTTGGGATGTTAAAGCGTCACCACCATCAGCATCAACATCATTATCACTATCAATATCATCACCATCAGCCTGTAACACACCACTGCATGAAAAGGACCCCTCTCACCTTTCTCCACTCTTATCCATTGATTGTTAGTTTGTTCCATCCTAGCTCGGTAGATCTGCATTATGTCATCTCTCCATCTTGTTTTCTGTGTACTTCTTTCTCTCACTTCATCTCTTGTCTGCCATTCAGTTACGCTGGCTGTCCATCTGCTATCTGTTGTGTGGAAGATATGACCTGAGGACTGCGCGTGCAGTTACCTGGAAACAAGCTCAGAATTACTAGATGAGGGAGCTTCAGGGCCCTTTGGTTAATCCCTTTGGTGTGGTGTGGTGTGAGGGGCTGGTATGGTGTGGGGTTATGTGGTGTGGAGGGGGGTTGCGTGGTATGGTATGGTATGGTATGGTATGGTATGGTATGGTATGGTATGGTATGGTATGGCATGGCATGGCGTGTTGTGGCTTCACTGTCCATAAAATCTAGAGGAATGAAGCACCTCGATAGAAAATTACTAGTGAGAAGCAGATGGACATGGCCGCTCTTGGATGTGCCCTGATAAAACGTAAACAAAACTACGTGTGTTGCATCCTCATAACTAAATAGAAATAAGGATAATTATTCCATTTAAATAATTCACGGTCCAGGGAAAGGTCAAAACTGAGATACAGTTTCGGACACACATATCTATCCCTTTCCTTGCGATAAATAAAGAGACAATGACCAATGATTTTTGAAACCCAGTGATATGATCTTAGGAATCCAGTATGTTTTTTCAGAATATTGTGTAAGTGTTTAGTATCTGTATAGCCAAGAAGAGGAGTGATATCCCTGACCTCATTTGCACTCCTGAAACATAAATAGTTCGAGTGTGTGGGAATTACTAGGCACACGACCGCACGCACTGGCGCGCGCGCACACACACACACACACACATACACACATACACACACACACATGCCCAGTCACCATAACGTTTGAGGTAAAACGAAAGGGAAAGGAATATGTGACTCAGCCAGTGACTTGAACATCATCGTAGTCGTCGACGTCGTCGTTGTCGTCTTCATTTTCGTTACCGTAATCATCATCATCTTCCTCGTCGTACTAATCATCATCATCATCAACATCATCATAGTCAACAGCATGTTATTGTCATCCTAACACTGAAAGATGTAGAACAGATGTTTTATCAGTCATCACCTTCATCATCATATTCATCACTACCTTCTAATTTTATTGTAGAAATTGTACAGTAGTCATCATTATCATCATCATCATCATCATCACAAAAATCCCGGCTTAGTTAACTGGTACAGAAGACTCAACATTAGTTATCATCATCATTATCATCATCATCATCATTGTCATCACAATTTCTGTTAACTCGTACAGAAGTTAAATCCTCACCATTATCACCAGTACTAGCAGTATTATAATCATCAGCATCATTATCATCACCATTATCATCACCAGCCTGTGACACACCACTACATGATAAAGACCCAGCTCACCTTTATCCACCTCGATCCACTGGTTGTTAGCTTGTTCCGTTCCATCTCGGAGGATCTGCGAGTATTATCTCTCATTTTTTGTTCATTCTGTACCTCATCCTCTCACTCCATTTCCTGGCCTGCTATTCAGGTACGCTGGCTCTCTCTCGGTTATCTGTTCTTTGTAAGACGTGACCTGAGGACTGCGTGTGGAGTGACCTGGAAATAAGTGGCAAAATATGTGTTGCGTCATCCCAACTATACCCTGTTCTCTCTAACTAGGCATACAACTGCAAGCTCTTAAATGATGTGCCGTAACAAGGGGTTATCACTAGAATGGTGCTAGTCACAAAGAAGTGGTATGGAAAGGATGTAGGAATGTAATTTTGTCTAATTCTTTCAATGGACTACGGGAAACAAGCTGTAAAAAGACGACTATCTCGGCCTAGGTAAAATTAAGGAACTACACCACATAATACGTGTGTGTGTGTGTGTGTGTGTGTGTGTGTGTGTGATTTACATACAATAAATTTTTTCAGCACATTTTCCCTCTTAAATACGAATCGCACTTAGTCAGTTTACATTCAGGTCACTAACCGTACTATTGGGTGGACAAGGACAAGGGGGCGGACAAACCTAGTCCAGCAGTCTGATCGGCACGAGAATCTACAGGACGACACTCTCACTGCTATATCACTGGTGCTGAGACATCAAGGCTGAGGCTGTACAAGGCTTCCTCATCTCCCTCACACTAACAGCCATCAAAATTGCATCTGTTAGCCTCATAGGTACCATTTCTTTGGCCCAAGATACTTCCAGGCTGTCAGTGCGATATCCTTGTGTCCCAGTGTAGTCACCTGAATGGCTAAAAACAGCAAAAATCCAACACCTACCTCAGGGAAATGAGACAACAGCAACACACACATTGTCCGGCGGTCACTAGCAAAAGCAGCCCAGTAACGACATCTACCAAGATGAAAAACTTATCCAGCTACTTTTACATCCACTAGATGGTACAGGGCCCTTTCAGGGTTGGGGCAAGTCTGCTATTCTATTCCGGGTGCTGCTTGGCGATAGCATTCAGTTGAGAGTGAGTCATTCTACTCTGAGAGTGTAAATGCTGTCTCTTTTAACTCTCATGATCGTGCAGCTCTCATAATATATTCCGGCTGACACCAGACGATTCCATTTATCTGAGAGTCAAAAGTGCTTGAGTATGAAAAAAGAAGTTTGTTGTAGAGGATGCATCATTGACGATAGCAATATCAGCCAGGTCCGGATTGAAAGGGGGGGAGGGGGCTACTGAAGCTAATGATTTGGGATCCTCACAAGACAGAGTGATTACTGACCTTAGAAATTTCAAGTCCTTAACGAGAGGGTTAATGAGGTGGTTAATGAGGGGATAGTAAAGGGGTTAATGAAGGGATAATGAAGGGGTTAATCAAGGGAAAATGAAGGGGTGAATTAAGGGATAATGGGGAGGTTCATGAAGGGTCAATGAAAGGATTAATGAAGGGCTTAGTGAAGGGGTTAATGAAAGTGTTAATGAAAAGTTAATGAGGAGATTAATAAAGAGGTTAATGAAAGGGTTAGTGAAGTGGTCAATGAAGGGTTAATGATAGGGGTAAATGAAGGGGTTAATGAAGGGGTCAATGAAAGGGTTATTGAAAGAGTTAATGAAGGGGTTAACGAAAGGCTAATGAAGGGTTAATGAATGGGTGAAGGAGTCCATGAATGGGTTAGTGAAGGGGTTACTGAGGCGGTTAATGAAGGGGTTACTGAGGGGTTATTGAATGGGTTAATTAGGGAGTTAACGAAGGGTTTAATGAATGGGTTAATAAGGGTGTTAATGAATGGGTTAATGAATGGATCAATGAGGGTGTCAATGAATGGGTTTATGAATGGGTTTATGAATGGGTTAATGAACGGGTTAATGAGGGTGTTAATAAGTGGGTTAATTACGGTGTTAATAAATGGGTTAATGAATGGGTTTATGAATTGTCTAATGAGGGTGTTAACGAATGGGTTAATGAAGGTGTTAATGAATGGGTTAATGAATGGGTTAACGAGGGTGTTAATGAATGGGTTAATGAAGGAGTTAATGAAGGTGTTAATGAATAGGTTAATGAGAGGGTTATTGAATTATGTAAAGGAGGGTATTAATGAATTTGTTAATGAAGGCGTTAATAAATGGATTAATGAGGGTGTTAATGAATGGGTTAATGAGGGTGTAAATGATGGAGTTATTGAAGGGTTAATGACAAGGTTAATGAGGAGGTTAATGAGTGGGTTGATGAAGGTATTAATGAAGGGGTTAAAGAAAGGTTAATGAAAGGGTTAATGAATGCGTCAATGAGGGTGTTAATGAATGGATTAATGAGGGTGTTAATGATGGTTAACAGTGGGTTTTGTGAAGAGGTTGCTGAGGGTGTTAATGAAGGGGTTAATGGATGCGTGAATGAGGGTGTTAATGGAGGGGTTAATGAATGCGGCAACTGTTCCTACAGATGGCGTTTGTGTGGCGATGGCGAGGAAAATTGTGAAAAAAACTTGCTGGCATCTGATTGGCCAAGTTTTGTCTGACGTCATTAGATTCCCCGGCCAGCTTGCCTGCCTCACTGCCTAGTCTGCATGTTAGCTTGCCTGCTTCCACCGTTGCTGTTTGCCTGACGGCCTGTCTGCCTTTCTGCCTGCCTGCCGGCTAGCTATGTGGTTGCCTGTCTGCCGCTCTTCCTACTTGTGAGCCTGCTGTCTGTCTGCCTGCCTTCCCTCCTGCCTGCTACCTGCTTGTTTGCCAGACTGCTTTCCCCCTGCCTACCTGCCTGACCGCCTACCTGCCTGGTTGTCTGTCTGCCTTTCTGCTTGCTTGCTCCCCTATCTGCCTTTCTGCCTGCCTGCCAATCTGGCTTTCAGCCTGTCTGCCTGCCTCTCTTCTACCTGCCTACCATCCTGCTGCCTGCCAATCTTCATGCTTGCCAGCCTGTCTGCCTACCGTGCTTACAACCTGTCTGTCTTTGCCTGCCGAGCATACAGTCTGCTTGTCTTTGCCTGCCGTTCATACTGACTGCCAGCTTTCCTGCCGTGCATACTGTCTGCCTGTCTTCTATGCATACTGCTGCCTGTCTTCTGTGCATACTGTCTTCCTGCCTACCGTACATACTGCCTGCCGGCTTGCCGTGCATACTGTCTGTCTAAGGTGCATATTGTCTACCTGCCTGTCATGTATACTGCTGCCTGTGTGTTGTGCATACTGTTTGCCTGCCTACCGATCATACTTTCTGTCTGCTCTCCTAGGCTGGATACTGTTTACCTGCCTGCCGTGCATACTGCCAGCCTGCCGTGCATACTGCCAGCCTGCCTGACGAGCATACTGCCTGCATCCTGTCTGCTGTGCATACTGCCAGCCTACCTCCCGTACATATTGCCTGCCTGCCTACCGTGCTTACTGTTTGCCTACCTGCCTACCGTGCATACTGCTTGCCTGCCTGTCGTGCATACTGCCTGCCTGCCTGCCTACCTAAACGTACAGATTGTCTGCATGCCTGCCATGCTTACTGTCTGCCTTCCTAACGTACAGACTGCATGCCTGCTTAATCTGGATAGTGCTCTTATCTGCCGTGCATACATCCTGCCTGCATGCCATACACATCCGTGCATACTGCCTGCCTGCTAACGTACAAACTGTCTGCCTTCCTATCTGGCGTGCATATTGCCTGCTTGCAGTGCATACTGCTCGCCCGCCTACTGTACACACTGCCTGCCTGCCTACATGCCGTGCATACTCCCTGCATGCCTACCTACCTGCCGTACATGTACTGCCTACCTGCCTGTTGTGTATACTGCCTGCCATGAACACTGCCTGCCTGCCTGTCATGCATAATGTCTGCCTGCTTGTCTGCCGTACATATTGTCTACCCGCCTGTCATGCATACTGTCTGCCTGCCTGCCTGTCTGTCATGCATACTGTCTGCCTACCTGCCTGTCTGTCATGCATACTGTCTGACTGCCCGTCTACTTGCATTTTTGCCTGTCTTCCTACCTACTTGCCTGCTACCTATGTGCTTACCTGCATACCTACCTGCCTGCCTGCTTGCTTGCCGTTCCGGCTGCCCGCCTTTCAGCCCCCAGCCTGCCTCTTAAACATGCAAGAAAGGGAAAAGTTTGGTAGGCAAGCAGGCAGGCAGAATAGTAGGAAAAACGAGTGACATTAGGCAGAGAAATCAGACAAGCAGCATGCTGATATGAAGGCAGGAAAGCAGGAAGTAAGGTAGGTGTCAGTAACACTGATATGAATTGGCAGGCTTGCAGCAGTAGGCTAGCAAGCTGGCAGGCAGACCGGGAGGCTGGTAAGCTGACAGGCAAACAGGCAGGCATACTGACTTAAAAGCAGGAAGGGAGGCAGGGGTGCAAGAGGGCAGGAAGGAAGGATGAAAAACAGGCAGGCTGGGGGATTGGCAGGCAGGATGCAGGCAGGCAGCAGGCCGGCAGGTGGGTAGTAGGCTAATAGGCTGCTTGCTGGCCGGCATACAGGCAGCTAGTCAGGCAGGCAGGCAACAGCTAAGCAGCCAGCAGCCAGGAAGAGAGGCGGGCAGGCAAGGAAGCACAAACTCTTCCTACAGATGGCGTATGGGTGCCCAAAGTGAAGAAAATGCAAGAAAAGTTGTTGGATTGTGATTGGTCAGGTTTTGTCTGACGTCATGAGGGCGGCTGGTGAGTGACCAGGAAAGCACATACTCTTCCTACAGATGGCATTTGTGTGGCGATGGCGAGGACAATTGTGTAAAAATTTGCTGGCTTCTGATTGGTAAGGTTTTGTCTGACGTCATCAGATTTCCCGGCAAACCTGCCTGCCTCACTGCCCAGCCTTAATGTTGGTCTGCCTGCCTGTTTGCTTGCCTGTCTGCCATCCTTCTAGTTTATCGGTCTGTCTGCCTACTTGTTAAATGGACAGGGAAACTGGAGTAACTGCACGCAGGTAGCCAAACAAACTGGTAGGCAGGTGGGTTGCACGCAGGTACGGTAAGTACAGTAAGCAGACTGTTATAATCAGAGACGGATGCATGTAGGAAGGTAGGGAGGCTGGATGTCAGGAGTTAGGTGTGACAGGCGAGGAGACAGGCAACTTTGCAAAGAGGGACGTAGTCTGGAATCATAAAGACTAAACTTCACCATGGAAATGTAGGCGTTTAGAGACTTGCCATTCATCCGTGTGTGTGTGTGTGTGTGTGTGTGTGTGTGTGTGTGTGTTTCTGCTATATATGATCGTTTGTCTTCACCAAAAATAAAATATCGAGCTTCGGGCATCCCAGTGAAAGGGCTGATGTGAAGTGGAGTGAACTCTTTTGACGATGATGCTTGTTGGATGAGAAATATTGGATGCATAGTAATGGATTGGAAAGGTTTGGATGCTGTATATTAAGTGGAAAAGAGTGGATGTAGTGTAGTGGATATGAAGGGATGCATGCCGTGTTGTGGATGGGAAAGAATTGATGCAGTGTAGTGAATTGGAAGGAATGGATGACGTGTTGTGGATGGGAAGGATGGGATGCCGTCTTGTGGATGGGAAAGAATGGATACAGTGTACTGGATGAGAAGGAAGGGATGACGTGTTGTGCATGGGAACAAATGGATGCAATGTTGTGAATACGAAGGAATGGATTCAGTGTTGTAAATGACATTAACCTTTTAAACATATATCGGTATTATTTGAGGAAACATTTACCTCTTAATAGATAAAATAGTTATATATGGGTGGCAGAAGTTTTCTATAGGTTTCCCTGTACCAAAAGAAAACGCATTTTCTTTGGGCAACTATTTGGGTAACTATAGGAAAAGTAACCCAGACCAAGCTATTGCCAGACGCCTCAATCCCGAACGGGAGGGAGCAAATTTAACAGCCTCGTTTTCTCTCATTGAATAAGGTTGATATTACCCAAGCTTTCTCAACACTTGAGCGGATTCCAGTGACAGTAGTTACAGGTGGAGTTTTAAATTATCCCACACACACACACACACACACACACACACACACACACACACACACACACACACACATTCCGTATCTGTCTATCAATCTATCTTTCTATATATAAATACACACACACACACACACACACACACACACACACACACACACATACACGAGTATATATAATCATATACTTACGGGTTTTCTCAGGAGCGTCCAGCCCAGCAACGTCAAGTCGGGGTCAATCTGTCTGAGGAGGGTCACTGCCTTGATCGTCCTTTTCCTTCACTTTTGACCTTATTTGACCCCACATTTTCTACAGTTCTTGACGCCCACATATTGTCACATTCTTTTCAGTGTTCTCTAGGTAGGAACATTGTTACTGTTGGTGTTAATAAGATTCTTCATATGATAACAGTTTGCATTTGAAGTACCAACATATTTACTTCTCTGACACAGTGTTGGTGATGGTGGAGTCATGCTGGTAGTAATGTTGGATGGGAGAGAGACGCAGGTTAGGGCTTGAATTCTATAGTTTCTCTAACGTTGCGCTACACAGATCCCATCTTCAGAAAGTCTGGTTCTGTTTTGCCCGAAACGTTAGAGAAAATAAAGAATGCCAGCTCTAACCTGCGCCTCTTTCCCACTCAACATTTCCATTTGTTGTAATGGATTATCTTAATGCTGGTAGTCTAGATATAAGTAGGATCGTTATTGGCTCATTACTGAATTATCATGACCTTAATTACCCTCTTAGTTACTTATTTCTGTGACTGCAAGATAATTGTCTCATCTGTATGCTTGTCTTTCAGGTCAGATAAGCGCTATCAAAATTCTTAGCCAATTTTTCTTTCTTCTTCATCTACTCAATCGCCAGTTCGAGGTCTCATTGGTTCTGACACCAATATGACAATGTTTTGATTAAGTACTGATGTTGCTATGGCGAGATTTTGAGCGCTAGTGAGGTAATATGAAGGATAGCGCTTTTGAACACTAGTAGTAGTAGTAGTAGTAGTAGTAGCAGCAGCAGTAATACTACTACTACTAATTAAAATATCAATGATATTAATATTCGCAAAAATAGTAGTAGTAGTAGTAATAGCAGCAGCAGTAGTAGTAGTAACAGTCGTAGTAGTGGCATTGGTAATAGTTGTAGTTGTATTAAATAATAACAGTTTCCTACACCACTTACAATAAAATACGCCCCTCGGCTGTCAGGCAAGGACAAAAGTAAACAACTTATATAACAAAAGTGAATTTATTTTTACCAATTATTCTGGAAGCATCTACATTGTTTGGGGTTATGGAGGAGTGGGAGTGGAAAAAAAAAGAATGGTTACCTGGGATGGTTCATACATAGCGCGTCTCAGGTCTTGTGTGTGCATGGGACGGCTCAGTCAGGTTTAAGAGTGTTTATCTTGGATCTGTTTCTACTTCATTTTCTTGTTTTGTAATTCATCTTCTTCTTACTGGCTCACTAACCTCTGTCTCACTGCCTCACTGTTGCATCTTTATCTCTTTTCTATCGTTACTTCAATGGTCACTGCTCCTCCTAACTGCGTGCTTGTATTCCTTCTCCTTTATATCTGGCGCGTAGCACCCGTCTGGCAACAAAGTCTCATCTTTTTTCTGTCCAACTCTCTAATGTAAGATTTAACTGTTACTGCAAATCCTTCATGGATGCTACAGGTCACCTCTGGAACTGTCTCCCTCTGTCTGTATTTTCTACTGCCTATGATCTCCAGTCTTTCAAACGCAGTGTGTCCAGCATCTCGAAATGAACGGATCCTGAATTTGGCTCCCTGTTGTCTTTTTTTTTTTTTTTTCCTTGGAGGGAACAATCATACGGGCTCCTGGTCTTTGGTTCCTTCTTTCTTGCGTGAAAAAAATCATCATCATCATCATCATCTTATTCTTCCCCGTTTTTTTTTTCTCTCTCTCTCTCATTTCACGAAGCAAGTTAAATTAACCGCTCCACGCCAGCAGACTGAACCGTTCCCGTAACACACAAGCCTGCAGAGTGCAATATAGGGACACTCCTGCATTTCGTACAATAAACACAGGAGGTAGTAATGGTGTCTTCAGCTTTCAGTGTAGAGTCCCGGGATTGGATGTCGCCAAACAGGTTATACCATTTCCAGTTTTTATTTTTTTTTATAGGTACCCTAGGGTTTTACTCTGTCTGTCTGTCTCTGTCTCTGTCTCTGTATCTCTGTAGCTGAATAGAATCGGCTGGAATGAACTGGAATAATAATATATAGAGTTAGCCCTCTCGTTGACGGGGCAATGTTCATTATAACACGCTTGGTCCCACTGAACACAACACCATATCACCATCACCACCCTGTAGCCATCACCACCACCATCGATACCCTCATTATCATCATCATCGTCATCATCTTCACCATAATCATCACCTCAGGTAAAAGTTCACGTGTGTGTGTGCTGGGGAAGACTTAAGTAATTTCTCATGTGCCAATTGAATAAACACAAGCCCACACGTCAACAACGGGAGCTGTACCTTCAGACACTCTCCACCTGCAAAGATACAGAAGATACAATAGAAACGAAAAGACAGAGATACATAATAAAGTTATGCCAGAAGGAGAGAGACACCAACACCCACAGACACAAAGGAGAGGGAGATACAAAGAATTTCATTGTAGCTTGTTACAAAATTATAAATGAACTTCCACACAGTCTGCTCCTGCAAAGATACAATATGTTACAGGGCGATAGAAAGAAGTTAGCCAGTAAAATAGGTAAAAATTGGCAGAGTTAATTTTTTCCCAAAGTTCTCTTCTTACTGTTTCCATTTTTTTTTTTAATAGCTTGAATGGTGGTTGAAGTAGGGCCGAGAAATGAAATACACCCGGCCCTGAAATATACCCGGCCTTACCTGAAATGTACTTGGCCTTGATATATATCAGGCCACACCTTAATACCTGGGCACACCTGAAACATACCTGGCCATCTCTGAAATATACCTGGCCACAAGTGAAATACACCAAATCATTCCAAGAATTTACCTTGCCACACTTGAAATATATTTTGCCCTCCCTGAAATATACCTGGTCACACCCGAAATATACTTAGCCACCATGAAATTTACCTGGCCATACCTTAAGGATTCCTGGCCACGCATGAAATGTAACTGGCCACCCTTGAAATATATCTGGCCCTGAAATATTTCTGGCCACCCCTGAAAGATACCTGGCCACCCCTGGCAACTCCTGAAATATACCTGGACCAGAAATATACCTAGCCATACCTGAAATATACTGGACCTGAAATATACCTGGTCTGAAATATACCTGGCCCTGAAAAATACATGGCCACCCCTGAAATATACCTGGCCACCCCTGACATACACCTGGCCACACATGAAATACACCTGGCCTTACTTGCAATATGTCTGGCCACCCCTGAAATACTCCTGGCCACAAATGAAATATGCCTGGCCAGACCTAAAATATACCTGGCGACCCCCGATATATACCTGTCCACCTGAAAAATACCTGGCCACCCCTGAAATATACCTGGCCTGATATATACCTGGCCACACCTGAATTATACCTGACCAAACCTGAAATACACCTTGCCTGAAATGTACCTGGCGACCCCTTAATTATACCAGACTGAAATATACCTGGCCACACCAGTAACATACCTGGTATGCAATATATCTTGCGACCACCGAAATATAAATTGCCACACCTAAAATAAACCTGGTCTTAAAATATACCTGGCCACCTGAAATATACCTGGCCAACCAGAAATATGTCTGGCCACACCTGAAAAATGTCTGGCCACACCTGAAGTGTCTGGCCACAACTGAATTATACTTGGCCACCCCTGAAACATACCTTGCCTGAAATACTGTATACCTGGGGTGAAATATACCTGGCAATCCCTAAAATATACTTGACTGAAATATACCTGAACACACCTGAAATATATCTGACGGGAAATATACCTTGCCAACCCTGAAATTTACCTGACTACACCTGATATATACAGGGCAACACCTAAAATATACCTGATCTTGAAATACTGTACACCCGGCCACACCTGAAATATAGCTGGCCACCCCTGAAGAATACCAGGCCTTGGAATATACCTGCACACCTCTAAAATATACGTGACTGAAATATACCTGGCCACATCTGAAATATTCCTGGCCATACCTGAATAAACCTGCCCCCCCTGAAATATACCTGGCCTGAAATATACCTGGCCATTCCTGGAACACACATGGCCTGAAATATACCTGGTCACCCTTGAAATATACCTGGCGTAAAATATACCTGGCCATTCTTAGAACACACCTGACTGAAAAATGCCTGGATACACCTGAAATATACCTGACCTTAAATATACCTGGCGGAAAACATACCTGGCCACCCCTGAAATACACCTGACTGAAATATACCTCACCACACCTGAAATATACCTGGCTTAAACCTGGCCACACCTGATATAGACCCGGCTTGAAATTTACTTGGTCATCCCTGAAATATACCTGGTCTGAAAGAAACGTGGCCACATCTGAAATATAAGTCGCCTTTTATATTCCAGGCAACTCCTGAAATTTACCTGACCATGAAATATTTCTGGCCTCACCTGAACTACGCCTGGCCACTCCTGTAATACATTTGGCCAACCTAACTTTCAGAATGCAACTGGAATGTGATATTTACGAGCAATCCTGTATTTAAGACGCACACACACACACACACACACACACACACACACATATCAGAGAGCACATACCTTCAGTGGACTAGGGATGTAGCTAGGGTCCATGATCTCCACTTCTGCCGAGGCCTTGTGGACCTAGATCACACAGACAAAGGGTTATTATAATCATATATGGAGGGACAGGGAGAGATGTGTTGTTATATGTTTAGGTTATAATAGAAGTTAGTATTTTTATAGGCGCGTTCAGTGCTTAGAAATTTATTAGACGGATAGATAGAGAGAGAGAAGAGACAGAAATGGATAGGCAGACTGACAGATGGATGGATAGATGGATGGATACATAGAGATATAGTGGTTGGACAGACTGACTGATACAGATGACAAACAGATGCAGTGAGAGAGAGAGAGAGAGAGAGAGAGAGAGAGAGAGAGAG
>JAGKTI010025551.1:0-13933 GCA_018397915.1 Birgus latro
TAAAGGATGGTCAAAGGAGAAAGCGAATGCTAGAGATAAGGAAATGGCAAAAAGGTATTAAAAAAAAACAATAGAAGTAAGTAAAAATGTATGGTAGGGAATAATAGACAAATTACAAGAGCACTCAGGACGCAAACCTCCACCAAAGCAGCACCTTTCCCCCATTTTTACTTCTACCTTGGACCTTTTTCGCTGCAAAATTAATTCTTTGTTTCACTTTCATCGCTCAGCCTTTATTTATTTATTTTTTATTGTGGTGCAGTCTGATTCAGTAGCTTTGCAATAATATTGGTGGCAAACAGAAACAGTTAAAAAAATATTACCTCCTTGACAGAAGTACTGAACGGTGCGAGTGGTAAACAAAACATTTGAAGAAAAATAAACAAAAAATACCTTAAAAAGCTTAGATAAGAAAATATATATATAGAAGCGGAAGTTTAAATTTGCTATAAGTGAAACTAAATTAAAAATGACATAGCCCTAAGGTAGTAAAAGAGGATAAGAAAAATGAAAAAAAAAATCACACAGTTAAATCTTTTACCGAATCAGTCAGTACAAGAAATCTTCCTTAAACTTAATGAAATTGCGTGTAGGTAATAATAGCAAACTAAATGAAAACATCCTCATTCCGAGAGGCATAAAGATAAGTACTGTACTCGTAAAATTGACTATTAGGCAAAATTTACGTCATAAGTGCGACAACGTACTTCTGATTCTGGCTAGGTTGCCACCAGAAAAAGTGAGCATATGGAGGGAACACTTTAAGGAATTGCCGAACATTGAGAATGAAAGTAATGCGAGTATAAGTGGCTGGGGAATGGCTGGGAGAAGGAGGGATGTGTGAGGAGGGGAAGAAATCAGTAGGATGGAAGTTGTAGAAGCAAAGAAGAAAGTCAAAATGCGGAAAGCCCCATGAACTGATGGAGTGTGTGGTAAAATGCTGAAGCATGGGGGATATGTAGTAGTAGAATAGATGTGGAAGATGTGCAGACTGGCCTGGGAGGAAAATAAAGTTCCGGAGGATTGGAAATCAGGTATAATTATTCCCCTGTACAAAGGAAAAGGGGTAAAAGAAGTGTGTGGTAATCATAGGGGCATTTGTCATCTTAGTGTAACAGGGAAAGTATATGGTAGGATACTTATTGACAGAGTTAGAGAAATAACAGAAGAATTAGTTGGAGAAGAACAGGGAGGTTTTAGGAAGGGAAGAGGTTGTGTAGATCAGATAGTCATTCTTACGTATTTAGTGGAAAAGTTCCTAGAGAAGGAAAAGAAGTTGTATGCGGCCTTCATGCATTTGGGGAAAGCATATGACAGGGTGGATAGACAAAGAATGTGGAAAGTATTTACATTATTTGGGGTAAATAGGAAGTTGGTGAATGTCGTGAAGAGTATGCATGAGTGTGCTAAGGCCGCAGTGTGTGTAGACAGTGAACTGAGTGAATTTTTCAATTTGAATGTTGTACTGAAACAGCGATGTGTCATGTCTTCATTGTTGTTCAGTCTGTCTGTGGATGCGGTTATAGATGAGATACAAGTAGGACAGTGGATGTTGAAGAGCTCTAAAGAGAGAGGGCACTGTATGGAAACTCCCTGTTCTGTTGTTAGCAGATTATACAGTGTTGTTAAGTGAAGACGAAGGGGAGCTGCAAGGCTCGGTGAATGAGTTTGGGAGATTGTGTACGAAACTGAATCTAAAGTTGAATATAGGGAAGAGTAAAGTTATAGTCCTTGACAGAAATGAAGTCACTGAATGTACAGTGAGGTTGGATGAGGAGGAAATGGAAAATGTGAGTGCGCTTAAGTACATGGGTAGTGTGATGAGTAAGGATGGAAGTTCAGAGAGTGAAGTGCTTGAAAAGGTAAAACAAGTAAGAAAGGTGGCTGGTTCTCTGAAAACAGTGATAAGAAGCAGGGAAGTGAGCATGGGAGTAAAAAGGTCGCTGCATGACAGTATTGTGATACCAACTCTAACCAATGGAAGTGAAGCTTGGACCTTGATGGAGGGACACAAGTCAAGAGTGAAGGCAGTGGAAGTGAGTTATCTGAGAGGAGATTTTAGAGTCACATGGAGAGACAGACTGACAAATAAGGAAGTGTCACATGGAGAGACAGACTGACAAATAAGGAAGTGAAGGAGCATTGTGGTGTGGATGTGGATATGAGAGAAAGCATTAGGAGAAATACATTAAGGTGGTTTGGCCATACGGAGAGGATGGAGTGCAAGAGACTGACGAGGAAGTGTACCGTATGTGAGTGAGGTGGAAGGGGGGGCGGGGGGAAGGGGGAGGCCAAGGATGAGATGAAGGGATTGGGTGGAGAGTGCAAGAGACTGACGAGGAGAGTGTATGTGAGTGAGGTGGTGGGGGGGGGGAGGAAGGGGGAGGCCAAGGATGAGATGGAGGGATTGAGTGGAGAGGTATATGATAAAGGGCGAGCTGGAGTTGGGAGCAGCGCAGCGAAATGGCTGGGGACAAGGCGAAATGGATGCGATTTGTCTGTGGCCACCCCTTCCGGGATTAAGGCGTCTGGCAATAGATAGATTGATGGATGGGGTCTCTTGTACTGGAAGGGTTAGTGACAACTATATCCAATCGCTGTCTTTCGGAAAGTTTCCCCTATGCCGGATAGCCGCCCCTCCCCAGCAGATAACACGAAGAATAAATAATGCAACAGTCTGAATCGTAATTCAAGTTTTGACTGAATAACAATATAAAAAATATAGTGGGAACATTAAGGTGAAGCTGCAGAAGGAAGCACATAATGAGAAGATACTTCGGTGTGATCAAAAACGAAAACAAAAAATCCACCAGGAAACGACACAGTCCAGGTCTGTATTTTTGTTCAGAAGCCGAGAAAGGGGAATACATAATATATATTATTATGCTTGAGGACCGGTACGTTAATCCTGTCCATCTGATAACGTCATTTCTGCCGTATTCTAAACATTGTCATAAGATTTAATGCTGCTTAGGGGATATGTTTCTTTCTGGAGGAGTAGATATTGATAGTGTACACAGGTCTCTTTCATAAAACAAGCATTAATTTTTAATTTACTTGAAGGTAGCAAGAATAGCCTAATGAAAAGCATCATCGCACTGAAAGGCCTAACCTAAGCTTCTCCTGGAGTCACCGTCGCATCTCATGGACGAAGGTATAAGAAGTCAAACAAGGTAATAAGCGGAAGAAGACGAAGCTATATACAATCATAGCGACACACTCTCGTGAGCTTAGGAGGCTTTCTAACAGTTTTTCTTTAGTTATTGACTATGCATGTTAATCATACCAGAAAGTTTCTAAAATAACATATTTTGCATACATATCAGATACATTATGGTGCCATGTGCTGGAAATTAATCTCGAAAAAAAAGTGAGTTTGGGTGTTTTCACAGCCAAGGAGAATAATGTAAATAATGAAAGGTGTATTGGGCAGACTGAAAGAAGGGGATACGAGAGCGCAAAACAAAGCAGACAGAGCATTAAATTGGACAGAAATGTTCATTATTTGCAAGTAATTTCACAAAACTCAGTGGCAGCCTGAGAAATAGTACGGATCTAAATCCTTTCCACAACACTAGCACCATGTGCCAGTGTTACTCTCATGCTACCCAGCTCATCATTCGAAATTGGGATGTGACAATGTCAGATTTTGCTAAAATGGACAGAATATTATAGGAAAAGGGATCATACATTCATTATCATTAACCCATTCATCCAGAGGATAACTTTTGTAATTTATTCCTACTACCAACTGACTATTTATTCAGCTTTCAGGAGTAACCGCTTCACTACGAAAGACTTAGTTAACGTTAAGGTTCCGACTGTCACTAACATCTTCAGTTTGGTGACGATTTTTTGCAATTTCGAAAAAAATGTTCGAAATGAAATGGATAGAAAATATACCCTCAGGTCATCCGCTGGGTAAGACAGCCAGATAAGTAGGGTGAGACAGGTCAGTGAATAGGGGAAGGCAGGTGAGTGAGAAACGTGCGGCTTGTAAACGAGTAGGGTGAGGTACATAACTGAATAGGATGAGGAAGGTTAGTATGATGGGGCAGGTGAATGTAAACAGTGAGGTAGGTGAGCGAGCAAAGTAAGGCAGAAGAAAGAGCAGGATGCGGCAGATGAGCGAGCAAAATGAAAAATGTGAGCGAGTAAGGTAAGGGTAGTAAATGATCATGATGAGGCAAGTGAGTGTGTAGGGTGAGGCAGATGAGCAAGTAGGATGAAGCAGGTGAACAAGCAGTAGACAGGTGAGAGAGAAGGGTGAGATGGGTGAGCGGGCAGAGTGAGACAGATGATCGACAAGAGTGGGGCAAGTGAACTAGAAGGGTGAGTTAGATGAGCCAGTTGGATGAGCAGGTAAGCGATCCCGGTGAGTAAGGTGAGACAGGTACAGTACTGCGCTTTTCACGTTTAATGAGATACACATGTGGTGAGGTGCTTTCAACCTCAAGCAAATATCGGTTCACTGTGCAGGACGACCCACCAGGAACGGCTGTTTACCTGTGATTGATGGATCATACTAAGCCAGACAGATTGGGGTTGATAAACAGAAACAACAGTGAGATACATAAATTCCCAGCCGAAACTTGACGCTTGCAAATTTCTTCAGGATTTATATTCTAACCCTTTTGCAGCAATGTCCTGCTTCGCATTATATTCTTAGCACCACAAGACGATTATATTTAGCTTGAGAGAGTAAGGGCTCGAATTACGGAGGTTAGATAATAGAATTTGTTAGCAGCCTCACTACTTGAGACCTTTCTCACTTAAAGTTTTCTCTTGGTAACTTGATTAATATGAAGAGGACGCCATTTTAGAAAAGCAGTAAAGAAAGCGGCTCAAAGTCCGAATTCAATGAATACGACGACAGTGATGTCAATGAACACAATGGCAGGGACGTTAAGAAATACGTTAGTGAATACGATGTCAGTGAATATGGTAACAATTATGTCACTGAAAACGTAGATAGTGATGTAGCTGACAAGACGTCAGTAATGTCAATGAATACAATGTAAGTGAATGCAATGCCAATGATGTCAGTAGCGTCATTAAGTGCTGTGTCAATGATGCCGGTGAAAACGAAGTCAGTGATGTCACTTATATCAGTAATTTCAGTGTAAAAGATAATGATGCCAGTATTGTCGGTGATATCAGTAAATACAATGAGAGTGAATACGATGCAAGTTATGGCAGTAAATGCCGTTTCAGTACATGCAAAGTGACACGGGTCAGAGTATAAGAAATCAATAAAGACAATGTCTGTGATGTCAGTGAATTTGATGTCAGTAAATATGACAAACCTTTGTGGGAAAAACTGAGACAGTGGAGGCCGGAAGTAAACCAATGGTGTTATGTAGTCAATCCAACAGGAGACGGCCCAAGGCAGGACACGAAAGTAGGCAGAAAGGCAGGGGCGGGAGGGAAGAACATTATGGTTGGCAGTGGGTCAGAGTTCGGAAAGAAAAAATCTAGGCAGGTAGTAGTGCAGCGTCGGGAAAATCAGTCCGGTAGGCAGTAAGGCAGGGTTAGGAAGGCAGAAAGTATAGGCTGCAAGTGACGAAAACACAATATCAAGGTAGGCAGGGAGGAAAGGTGAGGCAAGTAAATCATATGTTAATTACCTGGCCTAGACGGAGTCCAGCGAGGTATTGCTTTTGGTCGAGTTTGTTTGTTTGTTAGCAACATTACGAAAAAACGACTGAATGAAATGAAACTTTCAGGATATGTGGGCACTGATCCCAAAAGGAAGTGCTTAAATTTTGGAGATACTCGAGTGTCCCTGAGAAGTCAAAATCAAGGTCACAGATTTTCAGAGGGCTATAACATGAAACCGGTTGAAGATAGAGATATTTACTATTATCAGCATACAAGAACTCCCACATGAGCTTTCATTTGGCACAAAGACCTTTGACCTTGAGTGAACTTGAAAGGTCAAACTTCAGGGGGCTAAAATTCGAAACTGGCTGCACATAGATATTTACTATTAACAACATACCGGAAGTCCCATATGGGTTTTCAGTTTGTAGCTACAATGACCTTTGATGTTAAGTGACCTTGAAAGGTCAAGCTCAAGTACACGGATATTCAGAGGGCTATAACTGGAAACTGGTTGAAGATAGAGATACTTACTATTATCAAGATACAGGAAGTCTCACATGGCCTTTCATTTGGCACCATGACCTCTGACATTGAGTGACGAAAGGTCAAACGCAAGATCACGGATTTTCAGAGGGCTATAACATGAAACCTGTTGAAACTAAAATAACTGCTGTCAGGCGAGGTTTGTTGTGCCTGGCACCACTTGTTGTTAACGTTGTCATTGGGACAGGGTGAAGCAACCAGAAAGCCGAGCTAGGATGTGAGACAGGGTGATATGGGGAGATTAATATCATTGTAGGCATTGAAGCTGACTGAGGCCAGCAAAAAATTGAGGTAGGCAGTGACACATTTTGAGGCATATAGGCAAGTCTGTGTAGAGAGTGACGTAAGGTGAGGCAGGCTGAAAAATCGATGTAGTCAGTAACGCAGAGTGAGGCAGGAATAAAAATCACTGAGGCAGTGACGAAAGATAAGGCAGGCAGAGAATCGAAGTGGGAGGTGAGGTGGGTTGAGACATGCAGAAAATCGATGTAGGCAGGAAGGAATGATGAAGAAGGCAGAAAATCAAGGTATAGGGTGAGGCAAACTTTCTGTGGTCTAGATATTAGTGAGGTAGGAGGCTAAAGATATAAAGGCAAAAAGGCAAACCGCAAGACAGGGTTGAAGAAAGGCACTCAGAGGGTTAAGGAAGGCATGCTGTATGGAAGAGGGTCGAAGAAAGGAAAGCACAAAGGTAGACAGTGAATAAAAATTCTGAGGAAAGGCAGACAGGGCGTTGAGGAGATTCAAACAGTGTGGCAAACGAGATTTGAGAAGAGGCAAGGTTTGAAGAGACACAAGCAGTGAGGCAGGCAAGCAGTGAGAAAGAAAGGCCGTGAGACTGGTAGTGAGGGAGGCAGAAATTAAGCAGGTAGGCAGTGAAGATTAACATGCAGATACTGAGAAAGGCAGGAAGTGAGGCAAGCAGGGGTTGCGATCCTAATGTTTGTATTATGAAGACAACACCAAGAGGACTGAGGAAATGTAGGCAGGAGGCTGAGAAGTGGTGGAAAATGAGGCAGACAAAGGCAGACAGGAAGTGAGGAAGGCAGGCAGAGACAAACCGAAGACTGAGGAGAGGATGGTAGGCAAACAGGCATAGAGAGGCACACAGTGAAGCAGGCAGGGGTTTGAGGAAGGGAAAGCAGAGAATCAGTCAGAAAGAGAGGCAGGTACTGAAGCAGGCAGAGACATTCACCCATAAGCACCGGCAGTAAAGGCATCCAGAGACAACTCAAGTAGGGACGCAAGCAGAGACAGAGGGCAATGAAACGGGTAGTGTCAGGTTGGCATCGACGCAGGAAGAGGAGGCAGGGAGAGACGTGCAGGCAGTGGCAAGCAGGTAGTGAGGCAGGCTGGCAGACAGTGAAACAGGAGGTTGAGGTCGTGTAGGTGTTCACTATATAGGCAACTCCAGTACGGCTGTGGGAGGCAGGCACGCTTTTCCAGACCTCCTCTTTTCCACCTTCTCCTCTTCTCCTCCTTCCTCTTTTCTCCCTTTTTTATTCTTTCTTCCTTCTCTTGAATTCTCCATCTTCTTTAAACCGCCTATTCTTCTCCTCTTCTCTTTTCCTCTCTTTTACTCTTTTTTTATTGTTGCCATTTTCTTCTGTTGTTGCCCTCCTCATCCTTGTCCCTCTTTTCCTTCCTTGTCTCTTCACTCCATAGTACACTCTTCCTCCTCTGCTTGCCTCTTTCTTTCCTTGTTATCTCGTTATCTCTATCTTGTCTCATTTCCTAATTCTTTCCTCCATATTCCGTCATCTCTTTCTTCTCTCCTTGTTTCATTATGTACCTATTCCTTTTTTATCATTTTCATCCTGACTACATTCTTCCTTCCATCTTTTTGTCTTCTGTCTTCATTCTCTCGATCTTTCTCTCCCTTCACATTCTTGACTTCTCGTCTTTCGTCTCTTCAGTCTTCTTTTTTCCTCTGCCTCTTATCTTTATTTTCCCTCGTCCTCTCGTTTCCTCCTTTTTATCCTTTCCTTGCCTCCCCTTTTCTTCTCTCTTCTCTCCATGCCTTTTCCATCACTATTTCTTCCCCTCTTGTCTCTTGGATCTTTTCTAGTGTCTTCTTTCTTTCTCCCTCTCCCCCCCCTCTCTCTCTCTTCCTGTTTCTTCTGTACTCTTCTATCTCTAAGTCTGTCTTTCACCTCATCTCGTCTCTTTGCTCCATATCATTTATCCCTTCTTTTATTTTTCTTCTCCCCCTCTCGTCTCCTATACAGTTCTCATCTCTTCTGTCCATGTCTCTTTTTTGATCTCTTTTTGTGTTCATCTTCGGTTTTCCTCTCTCCTTTCCCGATTTCTAGGTTCTTCTCCATTACTCCCCCTGTTCTCTTCCTCTGTTTCTCCTCTATTTATTAACAGTCTATTGCCTTTTCTTGCTTTTCTTTCTCATTCGCTCCTTCGGTCTTTCTTTTCTCCCACTTTCCTCCCCTCCTCATTCCTTCTCCCTTACTATCTTCTTTCTTTCTCTTTTGTAATTACTCTCCTCTCTCTTTCCTACTATATTATTTTTTTTTCTCCTCATCTACTTTCTTCTGTCTTTCTTCTCTGCTACTACTACAACTGCTGCTGCTACTACCACTGCTACTATTGCTACAGCAGTTGTTGCGGCTGCTGTTATTACTACTACTACCATTATCGATGAAGGTAGTTTATCGTAGTTTACCACTGTTCACTGCTGCAGCCAATATGGTGAGCGTAGCCGAGGAGTTAGATTAGATGGAGAGACTGTAGGTGTATAGTAGATTAGGCTTCCCCTCACCAGTGGAGTGTAACGTGGGCCGCTGCTAGTAAACTCGTGCGTCGTCGAGTAGAGTGAATAGGTAGGTCTCTCTCTTTCTGACTTCCCCCTCTGTGTATCGTAAGCGAGGTGAGTTACAGAGCACTCTTGGGTTACGGAGTTTGTTGTACACAGTTATATCGAAATGTGATTGATAGTGTAACGTAGCGTGACGGCATACCTCCTAGCTGACCCGATCTCCTGCCTTCTGCTTGTACTTTCAGGCTCTCTGTTCCTCTGCCCTCCGAAATCTGAGAATATATACTGCTCGGTGGGAATGTAGTGTCTGGTAGATTTTCATGGTTAGTTTCCATGACGTCAGGTAACTGGCTCAGTCTAGTTAACCTGCTCGTATCATGAAATTCTTGTACCATTTGGACTACAAAGAGATTGCTTGAGGTACATCATGTGTTAAGACATTCTTGATGGTCTGGGACTACGGGATTGTGGATATACTGTACATCATGTGGATTAACATTCACAGTGAAGAGCTGTGTATGTCTCCAGCAGACACTACATACTTCACAATGTGATATGAGATATTACTGTATATACTAGTGCCTAGCAAGTCTACAATACTACTACTGCTGCAGCTGCTGCTGCTGCTACTACTACTACTACTACTACTACTATAAAAAAAATAACCTCTATCCATTTTGGAATTATATTGTGATCAAAACCAACCTTCATGATACAGTTCACCATTTGGAGTCGTAATGTGAGGGTTAACACTAAGCCTCATATTACAATCCGTTGGTCCCAAGCACTCCACGGCTGTGGTTACCACCCATCTACTACTACTTTTTGAGCCTAGTAAATGGAGTTGATGGTTATTATTTTTGTACAAAATGTATCTGTGTCTGTTTGTCTGTGTCGAAAACTCAAATCTCAGAAAGTACTGACTGTTGAAGGAAAAGTTATTAATGAAAATTGTTTAGAGTAACAACTTAAGAACATAAGAAGAGAGAATAACTGCAGTAGGCCGGTTGGCCCATGCTAGGCAGCTCCTAGAAGTGCAACTGAACTACTAGAATGAGATAAGGACAGCAAAGAAGAAGGCTCTCCCTCGCCCTCCAATCCCTCCAGCCGAAGCCGGCAGGAAAAAGTCAGAAAGAACATCACGCTGTATAGAAAAACTGGCGTGGACATTTTATAGGAAATTGTGAAAGGAGAATAAAGACTATCATAGTGTAACTTGAAAAAGTATGAATTAGTAATGGTTATAAGATTTTTTTTTCTATACCCACCCCTTATTTGTCATATGCTTATCTAGCCTATGCTTGAAACACTCAATGGAAGGGGCAGCAACTACTTTACTAGGTAGCTTATTCCATTCGTCTGCTACTCTATTACCAAACCAATTTCTACCTATTTCCTTATTGAAACAGAATTTTTCTAGTTTGAAACCATTACTTCTAGTTCTATCCTGTATGCTCACTTTAAGTACCTTGCTAATATCTCCCTTATTTATACCCTTCATCTACTTAAACACCTCAATTAAGTCTCCCCTTACTCTACGTCTCTCTCTTGAGTTCATACTGAGTCATTTCAGTCTCTCTTCATATGACAGGTTCCGAACATCATGTATCATTTTTGTCATTCTTCTCTGTACATTTTCTAACGAGTTAATATCCATTCTATAGTAAGGACACCAAAATTGTACTGCGTAGTCTAAATGTGGCCTTACTAATGCTAAATAAAGTTGCAGTATTATTTTTGATGACCTATTGCTCACGCTTGTCGAAATAAATCCTAGGACCCTATTAAATAAATCCCAGTGCTAGTTGAGTGACATATGAACTTGATTTCATGTCACTCAACCAGCATTGGAAGTCATCCAGGATGGAATACCGTACATAATAGTCAAGTTTTCATCTAACAGTATTATTACAGTCTACCTGGCTCATAGATGACGAGTAGTCTTGTACTACTTTATTTTTATTCATTAACATTACAGTGGTAATAAAGACATTAATCTGTTGGAGTCTCTGGTCTATGCGACCCTCGACCACAATAGCTTTGTAATCCATACCCGCCAGAGAGATAGGCCTGAAAGCTGATGCTCTTGTGCCCCTGAGGCATAGGGGTGCAGACCTCACGAGGGAGAATGATAGTCGACATCTCATCCAGGTCATAACAGAACTCTGAGGTTGACGCTTCTGCTCATAAAGAACCTCTGCTAGCCTCGAGTAGGATCTCACCGCCTCTGGACCCATCCCACCTGACGTGAACACATGGGGGGTGGGTGAATCGACCGTAGTCCACATATTGGATCCTTTCTTGATATTTTCCGTTTTTTTTTTCTTGTTCAGTCCTCTTGTGTGCAGGCTCGAAAGAGCGTTCACGAAGACATGCTGCCATAAAATCAAATATCCTAATGTCGAAGAAAGCCCTATGCCCACGTGTCCCGAGACCTTGAGCACTGACATCCACTCTTGCATCAACTGATGTATTTGCTGTTCTGTGGATGAAGAGCTCACCATCTGGAGGTGGCAGAGCTGGCTCCATGGTGACAGCAAGGTCAAATTCCTGTAGCATTTTCGCTGTGAGGTCGCATACTTCATCATGTTGAATGCAAACAAAGCCTCCCTTCTTGCAAACCACTGCATGGTTTGAATCAAAGACAGTGACACAGGCACAGTGTTGAGGTAGGTTCTCTATTGGCCATCCATATCACAAGGTTTTAGCATCAATAAATTGTTGTTGGTTAAAGTGGAAGCCTTTTGCCCTGAGAGGCAGGGTTGTCAGCCAATTCGATGTCCCATCCTCCTGTGCCATTTAAACTCTTCTGCATTCGTCTGCTGTAAGTTGTTCGGTTATGTACTGCAGCTGTCTTTTTTGTCTTGCTTCTTGCTCTTTGTTTATCTGTGTCTGTACATCTTCCTGTCATTGTTGGTCGATTTCACTCGTCTCAACCTGGGCGTAAATCTTCTGTGACAGGAATTCGGTGAGTCTAAGTGAATTTCTATGTTCATAGCTTGCTGGGACTGCTGGATTTATAATGCCAAGGCCTCTCATCCTGGGTGGTAATGCTAGGAGATCCCTCTCTTCAGATGTGGGGATGTGGCCATTGGTCTGTGATGGGAGGAATTATTCCCTGATAGGATCCTCCAGTGGTTATAGCAGCAACTCGATGTCTGGGATCGTCCACATCACGAAAGTCCATTTGTACTCCGCACCATACGTAAATGTGCTGTATGCTGAATGGGATTCTGTTTTTGCGTTGCTGGATAGTAAGTGTATTTCTTCTACCCGTGTCATTACGTTATCACCCAAATATTGGTCTTTGAATTCCTTAGTTCCACTCACGGCACCTTGATGCCTCTGACCTTCCTTAGTCACTATCGCGTTTGTGTCTCTAAAGGTCTCCTGTGCATCTTGATAATAAGCTGGTGTCACGACCAAGGTGGACTTGCTTGGATTAGGGTAGTAGCCTATTTCGGGGCCATGAGATGATATAAAGTCCCACCATTTCCTTACATCTACCATCTTGCCAGCCCCAGTGAGATCATCTGCATATGCTTCTTGTTTTACATTCACCAGCTTTTTCATATTCTTATTTCTCTACTCATTCTCTCCCTTTCTCTCATCTCTTTCTTTCTCTTAAGTTTTTCTTCTTCCTCTCTCCCTTCCCTCCTCCTTTCCCGTTTTTCCTCTTTTCCTCCCCCTCTAGCTTCTCTCCTCTTTTTTCTTCTCCATTTCTTTTTTCTTTCTTCGTACTGTGTGGCGCCCCTTCTTTTTTCCCCCACCCCACCTCTTTTTTTGTTCGTGTCTTCTTCTTTTTCTAGGTTCCCCTCTTTCTCTATTTCCTCTTCTTTCCCTCCTCCTTCTGTCTGCGCTCTCTCATTTCTTCCCTTCTTGTCAGTCTCTTCATCTATCGTCATCTTTTCTGATCATTCTCCTCTTTTCTATCACTCGCCTCTCTCTATATTCATATTCTTTTTACTTTTCTCTTCTTTCTAATTTCCCTCCTCCCTATTTCACCTTTCTTTCTTCCCCCTGTCCTCCCGCCTCTTCTCCTTCGTTTATCTTGATCCCTGCTATTTTCCTTCCCTCGTTTGTCTCTATTACGCTTATTCCTTCTTCCTCCTGCTCCACCCCTCTTTCCTCCCTCTTCCTCTCTTTCGTCCCATGTTTTTCTCCTTCCACTCCTCCTTCTTCCCTTTACTCCTCCTCCTCCTCCTCCTTCTATTCTGTCTTCCCTCGTGGCCCTTTCATCCCTTCCATTTCTGTCCCTTCGTTACCTCGCTTTTACTCCCTATCTTTCTCTCCAATCTTTCCTCTCTCCCTCTCCTCCCCCTTTCTCTCCTTCTCCCGTCCTTCACCGATCATTCCCGCACAGCTCCCTGTTTCCCCCACTCCCCTCCTGTTGTCCTAATTCATGGTCCCTGTCGAGGTGTTCCCTTGAATTACACATGTCCAGCTACTGCAACGGACCATACTCTTAACCAGCTTTCATTAGAGTCAACCGTGTCGTAAATGACTCTAAGCTCCTCATTTGTCACTATTTTCCACGCCCTCTCGCCAATTTTAGCCGCCTTCCCTTGTATATTCTTCCATTTTGTCCTTCCATATAGTTATCATCTCTGTCTCTCTCTCTCTCTCTCTCTCTCTCTCTCTCCCCTTCCAATTCGTTACTAAACCTATTTTTTCCTTCAGTTTCATCGTTCTAATCTAAGCCAAACCCTTTCGATGCGGTTTTTGTACTGCGCTATTTTATTTGGGATAGCCCAAGAAGATTATAAATAACTGAAAGAATTCGTAGCAGTTATACTGTATACTCTAAAAACTGTCTTCAATCTCCCCTCTCTTTGCTATGACAACACCTGGGAATTTTATGAAGGATATCGTCATTTTTTAAAAGGATATTGGAACAGTCAAAAGGATAAAATTTCTTCACTACCTCCTTCCAGTCACTGACACACTTCCCGAATACTCCTTCCACCTATCTTTCTAACTCCTTATTGTCGCCCTCCGTCATTTACATACACACATATA
>JAGKTI010025552.1:0-13932 GCA_018397915.1 Birgus latro
GTACTTAGGCCAGCTTTAGCATCACTCCTTAAATCCGTTGTGCTAGCTAGGAGTTTGGCTCAGCCAAGAGCCTGTTATTATTATTATTATTATTATTTTTTTTATTGTTGGGGGGGGAGAAGGAACTTTCTCGTAGGCCAACGGTACAATATTGCAGCCCAATAGAGCATCTAGTCTCTGCTGCGTGCCGTTGAGGAAGTTTGTAATTCTCGACCCTAGAGAATTGACATAGCACACTTAGCTATACATTGTATACCAATTATACAATATTTCATTATTTCTTGGGAATACTTAAATTTCCCCTGACATCTGGCGACACGCCAGAGTAAAACTCTCATTTTCCCCTGACATTGGCCAGGTGTGGGAGGGGTCTCGTCGGGTGTGCCTTCCCTTAGGATGCACGGGACCACTGCCAGGGGCCGAGTCGTCCGGAGTGGCTGCTGGGCGGCGTGGAGAGGGGCCCTTCCATAGTGGAGCCTCGGTGGGGAGTTCGGTCCTCAGGACTGGGACCGAATAGGGTGAGTAGGCACGCTTGCTTGCGCCCACTCTTGAAGACGAGTCATGGTCCAGTGGGGCTGGGGAGGTTACCCCCCATTGCCTGGGGTCCTGGGGATGCCCTGGGAGTCCGAGGGCTGCGGTCTCTCTCTGGTCGGGTCGCCATCAGGTGCTGCTTGCATTGTCCCTTCCTCTGGGTGTCCAACAGCAGGGAGGGTGTCGTCGGGGTGCCGTTTGCAAGGGACAAATCCCCAGGCTCACGATGGGGCCTCACCAGACCTCCTCCAGCTGCTACTCCTCCTGGGAACTGCCTCTGTGAAGAGAGAAAGATGGGTGTCCCACTTGGCCTCTGGAAGGGTGAGGCAAGCAAGAGATGTCCTCCATAAGGGAAGTCAAAGGGGTAGGGGATGAGGGACAGATGGTGGCCGTTCTCTCCCTGGCGTGGGCGGTGGCCGTTGCTGAGGCTCCTCTAGCCCCTGGGACAACAGGTGCAGACCGGGCAGTGACCGTCTCCTTCCTGCCAGTGCGGGTGGTGGCCGTTACTGTGGTCTCAGTGGAGGCTCCTCCTTGGGGGGCGTCACAAGGGAAAAGGGATGAGGGACCCGCAGTGGCCGTTCCCTCCCTGGTGTGGACGGTGGCTGTCGCCAAAGGTCCCTAGGACAGCAGGTGAAGAGCGGACGGTGGCCGTCTCTCTCCTGCTGGTGCAGGTGGTGGCCATCACAGAGGTCCTGTTCCCCAGAGGGACTGCAGGCAAAGACCGGATGGTGGCCGTCTCTTGCCTCCTGGTGTGGATGGTGGCCGTCACCGAGGTCCTGCTTCCAGGGGTGACCGCGGATGAAGAGCGGGTGGTGACCGTCTCTTCCCAGGTGCGTGCGGTGGCAGTCACCTGGTCCTGCAGGGGGGGGGGGTGCAGCTGCAGAGTGGTCGGTAGCCGTCTCTTTCCTGGTGAGGGCAGTGGCCGTCACCACGGTGCTGTCTGGAGCTGTAGTAGTACAAGCCCCACCCCAATCCTGGCGAGTGCTGGCCCGGCTGGAGACTAGTCTGCTGGGACTGCGTTCCCTGGGTGGTGTTTGGGTGTTTGTTGACGGTAAGAGGGGCACATGGTAGTGGGGGATGCAGGAGTGTCTAGCCCTGGGCCTCCGTGCGCCCTATATGCCTCCTTGTGGTCTCCTCCTTGGGTGGGTGTTTTGTCACCCTATCTGTGGCTCCTCCGTTGGGTGGGTGTTGTGCCACCCCTCCTATAGTCTCCCATCGGGGTGGGTATGTCACCACTGTCATGGGGGGAAAAGTCTCCTCCCTGTGACTGGATGTGGTAGGTGTCTGAGGTGGTGGTCTGGTGGATCAGTGTTAGGTGGTGGAAGAGGGTGGTCCAGTGGTGGGTGGTCACGTTTGGTTCCTGCTGAGGTGTGTAGGTGATATAGAGAGTGGAGGTCCGTGGTGTGTCCCAGAGGATGTGAGGCTTCCCACAGATGTGCTGGTGTTCCCCATGGGGAGGGGTCCAGGTATTGGTGTATATTTATCTCTGGTGGTGGTGAGCGGCTGATGTCTCCTGGCTGAATACTAGTGACAGTTGGTGGTGTGGGTGATGTTGGGAGTGTGAGTGAGGGTGTGGCTGTGTGCTGGGCAGGATAGGTGGCCGGATCTGGTTGTGGGGTGAGGTGTGGGTTGTGAGGAGGTGGGGCCACGTGGTGTAGTGGCTGGGTGTGGGTGAGTGGTTGATTGTTTGGGTGGTGGAGTATGGGTGTTCAGGGGTGGAGTGGTGGTGGTGGTGGTGGTGGTGGTTGGGGGACAAGGAGCTGGTGTGTGGTCTAGCAGAGGTCGTGGTTATGGAGCAAGGGGAGTGTGGGGAAGAAGACTGTGGGTGTAGGTGTGGTGGCAAGTGGCGTGTAGCGTTGGAGATGTGGTGAGGTGGTCGTGGGTGGGTGGGGGGTCTCTTGGTTGGGTGGCTGGGCTTGCGGTGGTGGCATGGTGGCGAGAGGCGAGGCGTCAGGTGAAGACTGTGGGGATGGTGAGGAGTGGGTTGAGGGTGGTGTGGGGGAGGTGACTGTGGAAGGGGAAGTGGGTGAGGAGGAGGAGGAGGAGGGCGTGATATAGCAATCGTATGAGTTAGTCGTGTTGACGGGGGAGGTGAGTGGTGGTGCGGTGTGCTGGGTGAGAGAGTGGGTGTGGCGTGGCCGGGAGGAGGTGTGTGAGGTGGGTGGTGAGGGGTGATAGGTGGGAGACAGTAGACAGGAGATGGTTTCAGAAGGTAGGTTAGGGGAGCATAAGGTAGAGGTTCCAATGGGCCTGTTAAGGTGGAGGCAGGCCTCGTGCTGATGGAGAATACAAAGGGAGGAGGCGATGGTAGTTGGGAAAGTGGCGTGTGGAGGAGCAGGAAGGTTAGGAATAGGAGAGAATAATGTAGAAGACACAGCAGGAGGAGAGTGAGATGAGGGAGCGAGTGTGGGAGTGCATGTGCAGTGTGGCTGGGGGGGGTGGGGTCTGGAGACTTCTGGAAATGGAGATGTCTCGTGTGACAGTCAGTGCTGGTGTGTAATTTCTGCAGGAGGTCCAGCCCCAAGTAGCCATCGTAGGCACGGCAGGTTGAGTCTGACAAGGAGGTTGGTAAGGATTCAAAAGCAGACTTAAGGTGATGGAAAACCAGAGGGATGAGACCCATTAATATTACCCAAAGCATCTGTAACTAAGCAAGAATCAGCCACGGACCGGCCATCGATATTAGGAACCAGAACTCTGGGTGGAAGGTGCATGCCTGATAAAACTCCCAAAACAGGTGTATTTTCAGAAATTGAAGAAACGGTCCCTTCACCTAGAACATTTGGCCTGACGGATGGTACGATGGAAGGTGGCGTAAGCCTGCCAAAATTTGAATACGAATCTGATTAAGTGTGGACTGTTTATGATGAAAACTTACAAAGGTAGCACGTTTCATACAGAGGGATTGCAAACATGTAGTCCACCAAGGAACACGTTTGGCAGTGATAGCAACACTTAAAACCAGGGCGAAGAAGGCCAGCACATTTTGTGGAGAGAGAACAGAGGAAGGTGTGAGAGAGGACACTGTCGGGGAAGAAAACAACTCCGAGTCGCCAGCGTGGTACTGCCAGTGAGTGGGACAAGGATGAGGACAGTGAGAGAGGCTAGAGAGTTTGACGAGTATATGATTACTAAAAAGATTGGCTGATAATGCCTACCATAGGAAATTAAGAGAAATCGAAGGTGAATGAAGAGACTGATCCAAGGAAGAGAGGGAACGAGTATGGAGGTCAAAGAATGTAAGGGTGCCAGTGTTAAAGATGAAGAGATCTTGAGAGGAATCTGTTCATGAAGCTCCCCCTAGTGGTGACTACAGAGTCATCCCACAGCGAATGCTGGCCACTGGTCATCAATAAGAAGAACCGGAGGAGGAAGAGAATGAAGGAGTGAGGCAAAGTTTGGAAAATCGAGCAGAAAAAAGAGTAACTGAGAGCTAAAAGTGATCCATTGACCGAGAAAGACACGGCCATAAGTATGAAGGATAAGAGAAGAAAGAAGGAGAGCTTCAAAGGGAACATCATTGCTGATAAGAAGGGCAATGTCCTATGAAGGGAGGGAATAGGAATAGAAACCGGGGATGTACAAATGTTTCTTGACAGGAGAGAAGAGGATTATGGGAGGAAATAAGGAACGAAGGTACCCCTAACATTCCACTGAAGGCCATAAGAAAGAATTAAGTCTGGTAGGAGCCCAGTGATTGTTTACAGCGTTGAAGAGTAACCAGGACGCATACATAAATTAAGAACGGAAGTGATCAGAGAAAACAGGAAGTGAGCTGTGATCATGGAGGGGGAGGGCGGCTGGATAGAGGAAGTGAGGGAAACTGAAGAGGGGGGAGGAGGAGGAGGATCAGGAGAGGTAGGAGGAATGGGAAGAAGAGGCCCAGGAGAAGTCTGTGCACTTTACCAACCGAATTCTATATTTTTATCAGTTTGCTTTATATGTATTTGAATATTTTAATTGCATTCTCGATGTCATTTTCATCTATCCAAGCCATCGCAATCTTTTGTATGCAAGATCTTTCGGCTTCCTGTGGCTTTGCCAGGGAAATATGTCATAGACTGACACGACCTGAATCATTTGCAGATATTCCAGTCCCCACCTTTTTTTTTTTTTTTTTGACAAGTTGGTCAAGCTGTCATTTGAAACCCCGAGTCATACAAAAATAAAATCCCATTTTTCTCATATTGTTGCCTATTGTGGGCAACGTGCATATTAAACTTATTTAACTCATTTAATATCAAACACTAAACTCAGTGAGTCAAACAGTTTCATTATCAATGCAGTTTCACCTCTCATTTGAGTAGCGTTTTTTTTTTTTTTTTTCCTAAATCACATTTTCCCATTCGTTAGAATATTTCCTTAATTTTCCCTACAGTTCGCCATATAGTCGCCATTTTTAGCATCAGTTCATTAAATTTTTATAGGTATTTCTCTAAAGCGGTTTTATTTCAGTAGTACAAAATTCACACTTATTATTATTACATTACTATTTATACTTCAAATGACAGTTACTTTGAATGAAAAGTCATTAAAGAAACTCTTGTGCAAAAGAAAGTTCAAAACGTGTTCGAAGTGACATTTATATCCTCTTCTGGTGTGCTCCTTCAAGCTTTTTTTTTTTTTTTTTTTACCTGTTATGCACCATTCTAAATTGTTTTCTGTTTGTGACAGTATGGGAAAGATATTTTTGCTATCTCACAGTCATATTTATAAAAAAAAAATTCTTTAGTTTTTCTTGCCAGTTATCACAGCCTGCAGCGACGTTGCTCAATGAAATGTCTTATGTAACACAAAAGTGCATAATGCTCGAAACTTTCTCTTTCTCCTTTTTAAGTCGACGGTAACGATGGCATTCAAAAGTCCTCTTCATAAAGATGAAAGTAAAATCAGCTCATGCTCCCTAAAATTTACTTTCTTTTGGACGATGCTCTTTCCAAACAAAATTAACTTTTCAGTTCCCACTTAAAATTCCGTCACATATTAAGAGTTAACCGACGCCTTGATCGAACAAAATTTGTTGTCCAATTGCCATATCAAAAGTCAACTCATTTAACCAGGCAGTCGATTTTAATCTATATGCAACTTCACTTCTGCTTTTAGCATACTAATTCATCCGAAATGATTTTCTAAACTTTTTCAACTATTGTGCATGTTTTTCAACAAGTTTAGAACTCATATGGCGAAGTCGCATATGGTTTCAATGTAAAGACGCTGTTTTTAAAAGTTTCAGTAAAATTGTTTTCAGTTACTTAAAAAGTGGCATTTTTCAATCGTAACAAGAACCATTTGGCATTATTTTTTTATTTTTGTTTTCAATTCGTAAGAAATACGTCGAAGTGAAATTCATTAAAGAGACTTTTCATGATAAACAAGAAATCAAAACATTCTCAAGGCCACATTTATTACCTTTCAAGACAATGCTTCATCAGGGATGTTTTCTTTCTCTTTTTGTATGTGTGTGTGTGTGTGTGAATATTTGCCCCAACTTGTGGGGACACGGGCAAACAAAGAGCCCGTCAGGGGGCGCACAAAAGCGCGCTGCAGAAATGTAAGAAAAACGGGGCACCAGCAGGCAGACAGAATGACGAGGAAGGCAGCAAAGGCAGGGAAGAAGACGAGGGCAGGCGGTAGATGGTGTGGCCGGCGGCACAGGTCGAACAGGAGGACAGGGCGGGACGGGCAACAGGATGGACGACGTGGCGCCGATCGAGGAGGCGCCGACAGCTGCAGATCGATGAACCCGCCCCGACGCTGCCCTCAACCCCCTTGCCCTGGATGGTGTAGGGCTAAGGACTCGCCCAACTCCCCAGCAGCAGACGGAAAGCCATGAGGGATGGCCCAGTCACGGTCGACGGCGAGGAAAAAGCCCCGATCCGGGAGGAGGGAGAATAGTCGGTCTCGACCTCAGGTCGGGTGGATCAAGGCCACATCCTCAGGGTGGATAGACCAGACCAAACCCCCTCGGCTGGTGGAGAGCTGCCGGAGAACTGGTCCCGCCGCGGGATGGGTGGAGGTCCTCACACGGCGGGAGATGGGCTGCGAGTGCTCTATCTTTTATGCACGAGAAATCTGCGGACCTAAAATTCTAAATGGTTTTCTGTTATGTATCAGTTTGAGAAATATATTTTTATGTTCTCGGAATCCTTTTCATCTGACCGTCAATTCCTCCTCTATTTTTAACAAGATATCATGGCTAACAGTGATTTTACCCATTGAAATATGCCTTATGGTCTAACACGAGAATCTTTAGTCCTCATTATTATTATTATTATTATTTTTTTATCGTGGGTGACGGTGCCATGTAAAAGTCCTAGTAATAAACTAAAATCAATTCAAGCTCAGTACACTTAAATTTTTAGTTGGTATCGCCCTGATAATATTAAGCATTAATTATTTCCTGCCCAAAAGTCAACAGTTATACTTATACGAGCTACAAGATAGTAATTTCTCGAATATTTTGACCCTCCAAAATGTTTGTTGAATTTTATCAACAAGTCCGTTTGATCTCCATAATTTTAGAGTTCAATTGCCGATGTTGCATATTTATCATTTTCACAAAAAAAAAGATACTTTTCAGCATCAGTATATTGTAATGGTTTCAAATCACTAAATCGATTACTTTGAGTCGTTCGGAATTCACACTTGACAATAGTTTCTATCCTCCATTGAATAAAAAAAAGAGGGACATTCATAACTGTTTATGGTAATGATCTAGGAAAATGCAATATTTTACTGTCTTATTGATGAGAAATTGCCGACCTTGACCAACCAAATTCTCAACGTTTGTCAGCTTCATCTCTTAGTTTTTGAATGTTACTTTAGCTTTGTAGAACTCATTTTTATCTGACTGACAGAGCCTTGTCCGTCGTGTTTATGCAAACTTTGGTGGATAGCAGTAACTTACCTTTGTGAAGTCGAGAGAATTACTTTTTTTCTTTTTTTTTATACTCAAGGGGATCAGTGTGCCTTGTTACATCAATAATCGCAAATAAAAAAAAAATCCTATTTCATTCTACTTTTTCCCTGTTTTTCACGACCTCTTAATGAAAGTTTATTGTCCAATTTCCATTTCAAAGCCTACTCAGTTACCGTGTGAATAAATGTTATTATACCTGCAGCGGCCCCAGCCCTTACAGCAGCTTTTTTTTATTTTGTTTAGGGAACTTTTTTTTTTTTTTTACTCCACTGATATGTTTTCTGATTTTTCAGCAGTTGAATGTAGTTTCGGACAAAGTCAGCCAGAATTGAAATGACGAAGTGGTTTGTTTACCACATTCGTAGTAAAGGACGGAGTTTTTAGCATCGTTCCTGCATTTTTTTTTTTAAATTATTTTTAATCAGTTTCCTACAGTCGTAACAACTCTCATTTGGCCTCCTCCCCCCTTGAAGTGATATGTATATTGACTGAAAAAGGTCATTAAAGCGATATAGCTTGCTAAAGAACTAATAAAAACACTCTCAATACGACTTTTATAGCCTTTGAAGATAATGCTCCTCCAATCTGCAAAATTTTTGTATTTTTTGTGCAAGAGAAATTACGGACTTGAACCAGATGGTTCTCTTTTTCAAATCTCAATCTAATAAAGATATTTTTAATCATTCTTAATCCTTTCTATTTTCCATCCTTCTCAATAGTTGTTTGACAGCCTTAACGACCTGCAGTGACTTTCTTCAGTAATGTGTGTCCTATCGTCTAACACTACCTTGTATTATGCTGAATGATGTCACAATATTTTGCTTTCTAGAGCATTAGTGAAAAGATTCTCAAGGCGACTGATATGTGGAGTAGACTGTAGCATCAGTCGAGCAGGGCGGTACTCCCAAGGTGGATGGAAAGCTGATGATAGGGTGAGCTGGAGCTCCCATTTCATCAGCCCTCAGGACTAGTTCCTGACCATCCCCCTTTGTTGAACTTTTTCAGTGTCTCAATAACACGGAGAGTAAGCCAGCATGCTCTCCAATATAAGTTTCTCTAACTGTCAACACCAAACTACATGCATGCTACACACTACACTTCCTTTACAAAATTAAATAAAATGGCGACGAATAATCTAGCCTCAGAGTCCTTGGGGGGGGGGCATAAATGCCCCCACCATCCGCCCCTCTCCCGGTGACGACCCTAGGATCTGCCTGGAACCACTGTCTAACTCATTCCTTCTTCATTTCTCCAACATTCGCGGCCATTCCTCTAACTTTCGCTCTGTTGAGCACCACCTCACCTTCTCTTCCTCACAGAAACTCAGCTGTCTGAGGCAATTGACAGCAAACCCTTTTCCGTATCCTCCTTTCTCTATTCTCATTTCAAAGCCAAAGGTGGCAGTTGTGTATACAGTATGTACGGAACGATCTATCTTGCTCTCGTGATCCTGAACTTGATTCTTCTGAACTTTCTACTCTCTGGCTTCGGCTGTCCTGTCTTTCTCTGACTATATATATCTGTGCTGTTTACTTATCTCCTAATTCTACTATCAAAAATTCTTTGACTATCTTACTTCTACGATGGAACACATTCTATCCATTTCTCCTTTCTCTGAAATCTCCATTCTAGGAGATTTCAATGTTCACCACCATCTTTGGCTCTCCTCTCCTTTCACTGATCCACCTGATGAAGAAGCCTACATCTTTTCTATCCTCAATGACCTAGAGCAGTTTGCACAGCACCCTACCCATATCCCTGACTGCCTTGGAGAGAGTTCCAACATACTTGACCTCTTCCTAACAACTAATCCTTCTGCTTACACTCTTAATCTTTTCTCTCCATTGCGCTCCTCCAACCATAACCTTATTACCTTAACCTGTCCTATCGTTCCAGTACGGCCTGTGGACCCTCCAAAGAAACGTCGTCTGTGGCACTTTGGTGCCGTGGATTGGGAGGCCCTCAAGCAGTACTTCTTTGATTTTCCTTGGAATAATTATTGCTTCCATGGCCGGGAGCCATCTGAGTGTGCCTTGCACATTACGGAGGTTATTCTCACGGGCATGGAAGCATACATTCCTTTCTCATATCCTCTGACTAATGCAAGAAAGCCTTGGTATAATCACGCTTGTTCCAATGCTGTCCGGAACAAGGAGAGGGCCTATAAAAGGTACCGGAGCTAACTCACCCCTGAATCACATTTTTTTTTTTATATATTTCTGCCCGAAATTGTGCTGTCTGTTCTTCGTTCTGCTAAAAACAATTTCATCCGTGCTAAATGTTCTCAACTCTCCAACTCGAATTCTTCTTGCTCCTTCTTGCACCTTGCCAAAAACCTTTCTAACATCTTTACCTCATCATCATTCCCTCTTCTTTTCTACTCTGATGGCTCTGTAGCTATTTCTTCAACTGATAAAAGCAGATCTCTTCGCTCATACTTTCTCCTCCAATTCCACCTTAGATGATTCCGGTGCTGTTCCTCCATCACTTCCCCCCTCTGACTTCCTCTTGACTGACATTACAATTTCTTCAGCTGATGTATTTTCTGCCATCACTGGCCTCAATACTAACAAGGCATGTGGGCCAGATAGAGTCCCTCCTGTTGTCCTCAAAAACTGAGTCTGTACTTACACCCTGCCTAGGTAAACTCTTTCGCCTTTGTCTGTCAACTTGTACCTTTCCTTCTTGCTGGAAGTTTGCTCTCATTCAGCCAATCCCAAAGAAGGGTGACCATTCCCAACCCTCTAACTATCGTCCAATTGCTTTAACATCCTGTGTATCAAAAGTTTTCGAGTCAATTCTTAACAGAAAAATTTTAAAGCATCTTTCCTGTCAAAACCTTCTTTCTGATCATCAGTATGGGTTCCGTCAGGGACGCTGTGTAGGTATTATATAGGCATTAGTTGATATCTCATAAACACAATGTACAGGATGTAGTGTCTGATGGTAACGTACACAGTTTTTCACTAGGAATGTCAATTCACAGTAAGTAGTGTCTGATATCACGATATTTGTACTCAGTCTGTTGTCCCAGACTATCAAGAATCTTAACATATGATGTTTCTCAAAATATCCTCGTAGTCCAAACAACCAAGAAACTCATGATGTATTCAAACACGTGGAAGCCCAAAGGAGATCGATCAGACACTTCTACCTTACCAAACATCCTCTCCCACCTATATATAATGGCAGAGAGAAGCCCTTCACATCAGAAAGGGGTAGAGAATGCCCAGGAGCACAATTAGGGCAGAGTAAGGAGAAAGGGGGTAGATAATGCCCGGGAGCACAACTAGGGCAGAGTAAGGAGAGAGGGGAGACTGGCCGTCACACTAAGCTCGTTTGTAAATCACTATCAAGATAACTGTGCAATAAACCTCAGTAACCCAAGAGTTCTGTAACTCACCTCGTTGATAACACGCCTCACGACTTATTCTGGTTGCATTAAATAATCCATAATCGACTTCTCTACAAGAACCTCCGACCACGCTATCGAGATTGCCGACAGCGGTGAACCACGATACGCTACGCTATCGAGATTGGTGTGCAGCGGTAACAACGAACCCATCTACGAAAAACTACTTTAAACTGCAGTAAATTACTTCAATAAATCACGTCATCGAGATTGGTGCGAGCGGTAAAAACGAACCAAGTACGATAAACTACATTATCACTTCAGCGGTAAATAAAGCCGATTAACATCTCAACCAAAGCAATCAGACAAACATAACGTCTCGCTCCTAACCACCTCAACTCCACGATTTATGAGAAACAATAGCAGCGATAAATTGCGCCTATCAACAACTCAACAAGCCTACAAGTTAATCACAACGACTAAGGAAAATCAAGTACTACGAAGGAAATAAAGAGGTGACAAACTACAAACAACACAAGAAGAGTGACGAGGGAGGAAATTCCGCTAGCAGTCTGACCCAACATTGTAAGCTAAGACACTGCTGACATCCAGATACCTCCACCACCCTCCACCACGATCCCCGCCTTCTCCACCTTCAACACCACCACGATCACCACCGTCTTCTCCATCACGATCAAGTAACCACAAGCGAGTATACAGTAAGAAGAACGAGTTACGAGTGAGAAAAAAAAAAAAACGTACAAGAAGAAGAAACAACGAAATTGAGTTATGTGTCACCTGAGTAAAGTACAACACAGCTGAATTTCCCCCACCTACTCCACCACCCCACCACGACCCCCACCACCATCATCTCCACCACCATGAAGAGGCGAGCGAGTGTCTATCTACCCCAGTGATGACCAAATGATGCTGACGTGTTGATCCTCAACAACACCTACCTCACCACAACTCATACCAGGACCCTGATCTACCCTACCAACAAGCTCCAGCCATCATCACTAACATCAGCAGCAGCATCCTAGCCAGTATTCACACCACAGATACTATAAGTGAGTTGAACATTTACTCTATTAGTTTAACAGTAATACTTCATTACACAGGATAGACAATTATAAATCCTTACATCAACATATAATACAAACATATGAATATCTAGTGAGATCAGAGAATCAAAATATAAGTACACATGTATCCTTCATATTACAGTGACAAGAATATTCAAGTAAAAATCCTAACACAAATGGAGCTAGCAACAGTGTGCTATACTCAACCACACACATTAGTACTTTCAACCTATCTCAGGATGAATTTTAAAATGAGCAAACATACTAAGTTGACCTCACAACCTTTGGAGGACTCTAGTGTCAAGTGATGTGTGGTACAAAGGAAACTAAGTGAATACTGTTCATATTGTAAATATTAGTTATCTAATTTTATATAAAATAACAAAATATGGTTTACATATAATGTCATCTTAATTCAAACTGTGCAATATAGTTAAGCCAATACACCTATGGTGTCTCACTAAGCTGTCTCACTAGGCTAAACACCTGTGGCATTTCACTGGACTAAACACCCATGGTGTCTCAAATAATATAACCATGGTGTCTCAAATAATAAACCCATGGTGTCTTAAATTATATCCATGGTGTCTCAAATAATAACCCATGGTGTCTCGATCGGTAGAGAGTTGGCTTGCAGTCCCGAGGGACCCAGGTTCGAATCCTCGCTGAGGCAGGGAACAGTTTAAGGATCTGAATTTCATTAAATCAGGCTTTACTGATCTACCAGAAGACCCGCCGACATGTCGTAAAAATAACCCCGCTAATACCAATACACCAGTCCTGTATGAGACAGCCCTAGCATGTATTCAATATGGACGGTGGGTGTTAGCGCCGAAGTGGTGACATGTAGTATGTAGGAGAACGGCTGGGCCTTGATAGCAGGCTGTAAAGTCTATGCCCAGAGTCGGACACATAAAAAAAAAATAATAATAAACCCATGGTGTCTCAAATAATAACCCATGGTGTCTCAAATGGAAAGCTGATGACAGGGAGAGCTGGAGCTCCCGTTTCATCAGCCCTCAGGACTTGTTCCTGACCATCCTCCTTTGCTGAACTTTTTCAGTGTCTCAGTTACACAGAGAGTAGACCAGCATGCTCTCCAATACAAGTTTCTCTGACTGTCAACACCAAACTACATACACGCTACACACTACACTTCCTTTTCAAAATTTCTTCGAAAATGGCGCACAAAAATCATGCCTCGGAGTCCCCAGGCGGGGGGGGACCATAAATGCCCCCACCATTCGCCCCTCTCCCGGTGAATACTCAAAGAGCTGCCTGGAACCACTGTCTGACTCACTCCTTCTTCATTTTTGTAACATTCGCGGCCTTTCCTCTAACTTTCATGCTGTCGAGCACCACCTATTCTCCTCTAAACCTCACCTTCTCTTTCTCACTGAGACTCAGCTGTCTGAGGCAACTGACAGCAAACCCTTTTCTGTATCCTCCTACTTTCTCTATTCTCGTTTCAAAGCCAAAGGTGGCTGTTGCGTATATGTACGCAACGATCTATCTTGCTCTCGTGTTCCTGAACTTGATTCTTGTGAATTCTCTACTCTCTGGCTTCGGCTTTCCTGTCATTCTCTGACTAAATATATCTGTGCTGTTTACTTATCTCCTAATTCTACTATCAAAAATTCTTTGACTATCTTACTTCTACGATGGAACACATTCTATCCATTTCTCCTTTTTCTGAAATCTCCATTCTAGGAGATTTCAATGTTCACCACCACCTTTGGCTCTCCTCTCCTTTCACTGATATACCTGGTGAACAAGCCTACATCTTTTCTATCCTTAATGACCTAGAGCAGCTTGTACAGCACCCTACCCGTATCCCTGACCGCCTTGGAGAGAGTTCCAACATACTTGACCTTTTCCTAACAACTAATCCTTCTGCTTACACTGTTCATCTTTTCTCTCCGTTGGGCTCCTCCGATCATAATCTTATTACCTTAACATGTCCAATCGCTCCAGTACGGCCTGTGGACCCTCCAAAGAAACGCCGCCTGTGGCACTTTGGAGCTGCAGATTGGGAGGCCCTCAGG
>JAGKTI010025553.1:0-13932 GCA_018397915.1 Birgus latro
TTCAGTTTTTTTTTTTTTTATGTGTCCAACTCTGGGCATAGGCTTCACAGCCTGCTATCATGGCTCAGCACCTGGATATGACCAATTTAGCAAAATGTATGCAAAATCAAGTAATAATGTTTATTAGTATTATTTTTTTTTTTACAGAAACAAAATCTTGTTGGGCTTATCTGTTTGCTGACATAAAAATAAATAAGACACAGCATATTGTGTGGTTGTGGCGATAATTATAACACTACCCCTCATGGGGCTTGGAGGGCAGGCAGGGACTCGGTGTGTGAGCAGAACTGCTTGTATACACTGGGAGGAGGGGTCAGTAAAGAAGGGGTTAACAGATCAACTAGCAATTTTAACTTGTGGTCCAGCATCAATTTTGCAGGGGTGTAGCCAGCAGACTCGTGGGATGCAGACTGACATGCCATCAGCAATGCAGGTAATTTCTGGTCCTATTCCATCTGTCCCTCTACAGAGTACTTGACTAGTTCTTGTCCCAGGATCCAGTTTAATTTCTCCACCCCGTATGGAGGAGGCTGTAGCACGGGCCGAACAGGGTAGCACTCCCAAGGGGAATGGGAATAATGGTGATAGGGAGAGCTGGAGCTCCTGTTTCACTAGCTACCTAACCATCCCCCTTTGCTGACCTTTTCAGTGTGACAGCAACATGGAGAGTAGACCAGCATACTCTCCCAAACATTTCCTCTAACTATCCTATACACTACACCACATGCGCTTTACAGATTACACAACGTATCCCACTACGTTACAGGGGTTGACGCCAGCAAGGGCATGCGGCCAGAAAACTTTGCCCCCGCTACCTAGTGGCGGACTTTGGGGGGAGGCTTGACTGGGGTTCCGCCGGCATAGATCATGGGTCCGGGGCGAGATGGGGCTCGAACCTGTGCTAGAGGGTACAGGGCATTGTGGTTCCCAGGCTGCCGCTACCGCTCAATAGAGAGGGGCCCGAACCTGGGAGTAGTGCCCCAGGAGGCTGCCCTATCAGTGGGTGTATAATGGTGGGGCAGTTGCAGTGCCAAGGCGCACTTGGAGGGTGTCCCTGCAGCTGTCCTGGCAGGGTGCCCCGAGGCCACTGTCACAGCCACTGGTAAGCTGGTGGGCTAGGGGTCCCAGATCCATTGCCTGGACCTGGGTCTGTGCAATGGGTCGGGCCTTTGGAATGTTTACCCCCCTTTATCTTACCGACTATGACTATGAAGAAAAACAAGCACCAAAGCAAGCCTGACGACAGTAAATCACCCAGGGGGTTTAGGGTGGGTTCATGGAATGTGGGAAGTTTGAGGGGAAGAGCAGGGGAAGTCGCTGAGGCATTCAGTAGGAGGTGGGTGGATGTGGCATGTTTGCAGGAAGTCCGGTACAGGGGTGGATCAGCCAGAAAGATTGTTGGGAAAGATTGCTACTATAAGTTGTTTTGGCAGGGGGGAACTGATGGATATGGAGGTGTGGGTGTGTTGGTTGCAGAGAAATGGGTGGAATATGTCATGAATGTTATGAGAGTAAGTGATAGGATATTAGTAGTGAAAATTTTGATCGGGCAGAAATTGATTTCAGTTATATTGGCATATGCTCCACAGGTAGGATTGGATGACGCAGAGAAGGATAGATTTTGGGATGATTTAATACGTGTAGTGAGTGGTATGGGTGATGAAGAGGTAGTGGTTCTGGGAGGGGATTTAAATGGTCATGTGGGTGAAGCAGCTCAAGGTTATGAAGAAGTCCATGGAGGATGTGCATATGGTGTGAGGAATGCGGAAGGGGAAAGAATACTCGAGTTTGGGGAGGCTATGGACATGATTGTGTGCAACACACATTTTAGGAAAAGAATCAGCCGGTTGATTATGTACGAGTCTGGGGGAAATAGTAGTCAGATAGATTATTTTCTGGTCAGGAGGGTTGATAGCAGATTAGTGAGGGATGTTAAAGTTATAGGAAGCGAGGAGTGTGTGCAGCAGCACAAACTGTTGATTTGTGACATGGTGCTTAAGGAACGAGTGATGAGAAGGAGGACATATATACCTAGGAGGAAAATATGGAAGCTGGGAAACCAATCAGTAAGGGATGCCTTTTATAGTGAGATGAGGAGAGTGGTGGTTGAACAGGAAGCCGTAGATAGAGGCGTTAATGAACAGTATAGAGCTCTTAAGAACAATCTCTTGAGAGTTACCGATGCAATGTGCAGTTGGACAAGAGGCTCACCAAGACATAAAGTAACTTGGTGGTGGGATGAGGGTGTAGAAGCTGCAGTTAAGGAGAAGAGAAGGCTTTTCCGGGAATGGAAGAATGGTGGTAACAGGGAGGAGTACTTGGCTGCCAACCGCAGGGCTAGAAGAGAGGTATACAGGGCGAAGTCTGAGTCACAGCGACTTTTACTTGATAATCTAAATCATGGAGAAAGGAAAAATGTGATTTTTAGGGTGGCAAATCAGATGAAGAGGGATAATCGGGGCATTGTAGGTAAGCGGTGTGTGAAGAATGATGATGGAAGGGTAGTGGTGAACAGTGAGGATACTAAAGATGCATGGAGAGAGCATTATAGCCGATTGTTGAATGAGGAGTTTGATTCGGATAGAGAAGAGTTGGAGCCTGCTGATCCAGTGTTTGGCCCTTGGCCTTTGATTGATGCTGCTACTGTGAGTCAGGCAATAGGCAGGATGCGGGTGGGGAAGGCGGCAGGTGTGTCTGGGTTGACTGCCGGAATGTTGAAGGCCTCAGGAGATACTGGGGTGAGGTTAGTCACTGACCTGATATATATGATTATATATGAGTGTGTTGTCCCAGATGATTGGCTGAAGAGTGTAATTGTAAATGTGTACAAAGGAAAGGGTGATGCCCTGGAAAGGGGAAATTACAGAGGTATAAAGCTCTTAGATCAGATAATGAAAGTAATGGAGAGAGTTCTAGAAGGTATGATTAGAGAAAGAGTGCATAACGATGAGATGCAGTTTGGGTTTATGCCAGGCAGGGGGACCACTGATGCCATATTCATTGTTCGACAGCTTCAGGAAAAATATATTGGAAAGAAAAGGGAATTGTATTTTGTTTTTGTTGATTTGGAGAAGGCCTTTGACAGTCCCTAGAGAGGTGGTGAAGTGGGCAATGAGAAAGCTAGGGTTGGAAGAATGGCTGGTTAGGGTGGTTATGGCCATGTACATGGGTGCTCGCACCCAGGTAAGAGTGAATGGAGCTTTGAGTGATGAGTTTTCCGTGAATGTTGGTGTGCATCAGGGGTCAGTTTTGAGTCCCTTGTTGTTTATCATGGTGCCTGAAGCCCTCTCACGTGACTTCAGAGATGGATTCGCATGGGAGATGTTGTATGCTGATGATTTGGTGTTGATTGCAGAGAATGAAAAGGAGGTGGAGGGAAGATTTAAGGAGTGGAGAGATGGTATGGGATACAAGGACTTAAGGGTAAATGCAGATAAAACAAAAGTGATGATATCTAGGGTTGGTGGCGGTACAATCAGAGAAGAGGGAGAGTGGCCATGTGCAGTTTGCCACAAGGGTGTGGGAAGTAATTCCATCTTGTGTAGTGTTTGTGATAAGTGGGTGCACAAGAGATGTAGTGGTATTACAGGTAGACTGCGAGATGATGCTGATTTCATGTGTGCGGCGTGTCGGGGAGAGCAGGTGGAGATTGTTAGGCATGAGAGGGTTGAACTTGCAGGCAAGTCTCTTGAATGTGTGGAGGAGTTTCGTTATTTGGGAGACATGTTATGTGCCAGAGGTGGGGCTGGAGTTAGCTCGGTTGCTAGGGTGAGAAGTGGTTGGAAGAAGTTCAGGGAGCTGTTGCCTTTCCTGACATTGAGAGGACTCTCCTTACGTGCTAAGGGGTCTTTGTATGCAGCATGTGTTAGGAGTGTGATGCTGTTTGGTAGCGAGACCTGGGCAGTAAAGGAAGAAGATATTCGCAGGTTTAAATGTACAGAAATGACGATGATTAGGTGGATGTGCAGTTCGTCCCTGCGTGCAAGGCCTGGGGGGGCTGGGTTTACGATGGAAGAGTTGAGACGTAGGATGGGACTGGAGTGTATTGGTGTTGTGATGAGGAGAGGTAAGCTGAGGTGGTTTGGACACGTGGAGAGGATGGGGGATGATAATTGGGTACAGAAGGTGAGAGGTGTTAATACTGGGGGAGGGGTTGGGAGGGGTAGACCGAGAAAGACATGGGACGAGGTCATTAAGTGTGACTTAAGGGTTAGGGGACTGAACAGGGAGGCTGCCAGGGATCGAGCAGCGTGGAGAGCCGCCATTAGGTGACCAAGGCCGACGCATGCAAGCATGTTGGAGCCTTCAAAAACGAAACGAAACGAAACAAAACCATCCCATCTGACTGTGGCCTTATTGGGGTCATCCAGGTCTTCTTAATCCTTAGTACTGTAACTTGAAGCACTCACGGAACATAGAGGACTCGAAGTTTCTACCCTGGCCTGAGTATAGCTCTTGTGGCATCCCAAAAATTCAGAAGAACTGGTAAACCAAAAACTGAGCAACAGCTGCAGCTTCCTGATCAGGGTTGGCATAGGTTTCTGGCCAATTTGTGAAGTAATCCACAGCAACACATATATACCGGTTTCCACTTTCAGTGAGTGGCAGAGGTCCATCGATGTCCACTGCGACTCTTTCCATCGGTGCACTCACTTGTTACAGATGAAAAGGGGCGCAACCAAGTTTCTTGGGTCCCTTCTAGGCACAGCATACATTACAGGCCCAACACCACTCTTCAACATCCTGACACATGACAGTCCAGTAGAAACTCTGTCACAGCCGACTTAAAGTTTTCTTTACTCCCAGATGCCCACTAGTGATCTGGTTATGACACTCTTTTAAGACCAGACCTCATTTTCTTAGGAACCACCAGCTGCCAAAACTTGCTGAGGTGGACCTGGAGCAGTGGCATCTACGACGTGGGTCTACCTCCCAAAGGCTGTCAAAGAGAAGAGGAGGTCAGCATGGGGGCCAAAACACTGCACCCCCCCCCCGGGGCCTGAGAACCTGGGAGTGGCTTCGGTCGCTCGGGCAAGTACTACATCTCCCAGCACAACACGGACAACAACACCGTTTCTTCTACACTGAGAAATTACTCCCCGGTGGTCATTTCTCGACGACTTCTTCTAGCTGGGGACACTGAGAGCAATCCTGGACCCACCAACAAATACACATATCCAACATTCTCAAAACCTTTCACGTCGAGCCGACAGACAAAGGGTTCGGTGCAAGAACTGGACCCATTACACATGAACGACACTTGCATCCAGAAAACATTACACAAACACCTGGACCTGGTCCCTATGCTCCTTCCTCCCACCCACCAACTCCCCCACCAACCCTACTCCTATTTCCTTCACACCTCCTCAGCCTAACCCACTGATCCTTCCCACATCATTCAATCCCCCAACCCCTCCCATTCCACCCCATACTAATCCACCCCAACCCTTACCTCCATCACAACCTTCTCCTACCCCTTCCCCTCCACCCACACCACCACCACCCCTCCGTGCTGCAGCAGCCAACACACTTCGCACACACAACATAAAAATCCTTCAGTTAAACACAGATGGCATAAACACCAAAAAACAAGAACTCACAATTCATTAAACAACAAAACATACACACAGTCAACCTACAAGAAACAATACTACACAGAACACAAAAAACACCAACATTTCATAATTTCACCACCATTCGACAAGACTGGACCAACAGTGGTGACAGTGGACTCATCACCCTAGTACACAAATCAATCAACTTTTCAGATACCAGTGCACACACAAAGCCACTTCTCTCCCCACACGACACCATAACAGAAATATAATCAATTAAAATACGCACTGGTAACAAACCACATATGACAATCGCCAACACATACATTACCCCCCAATCGTCCCCCAGAGTACCACACAATTACTCTCCACAAATACACCATGTCACTAACATACCCAACATCATCCTGGGTGGTGATTTCAACACAAGGCGTCAGCCTAGCATGTCAACAACCCTGACACAGACAGAGGGCTGGTACTACAATCCCAAACAGGTCATCTTTTCATACTGAATAATCTCCATCAACGTACCCATATCTCAAACGAAGACCTCTTCCTCCCATCATCCCCTGACATCACCTTTTGCTCCCCACACCTCGCCCCCACAACATCCTGGAGAGTGGTCAAAACCCTTGGATCTGATCACCTCCAAATCATCATCACTATCAAAACCAGAATCACTCCAGCTGGCCACACACACACATACACTAATTATAAGACAGCCAACTGGGAAACCTTCACAACCGGAAAAGAACATTTCAAAACATTAAACAGTACATCCATCACAAACATCAACACCGTTGTGCAAACTTTCAATACAATTATACAAAATGCAGACAAAACACACATCCCTAGAGGCAACAGAAAGAAAGACAACCCCAACTTCACACCAGAAATTCAAGGCCTCATCAGTCAACGGGACATACTGCGACACTCCCCAACACCCCATACAACAAATACAAGAACTCAACAATCAAACAAACAATAAAATATCAGAACAGCAAACATTAAACCATAATAATTATCTCCAAACACTTGACCACAAAACAAACACGAGCAAACTCTACAAAACACTAAACAGCATAACACTCTCCAACAGCAACACTACACAATTACATGCTGCCATCACAACAAAAGACACCATACCTTCAAATAAACAACAAGCAGACACTCATCAATCACTTTTCACGTCAGCCATCTAAACCCCCACCGTGACGATCAACGTATCATCCAACGTAAGAGACAGTTCCCCACAGACCCAGACTTCGCACCTCACTTACAACCAGACGAAGCACATCATTAGCAACCTTAAGCACTCATCTGCCTGTGGACCAGACAACATAAGCAACATTCACCTTAAACTCCTTGAACCACAAGGCATACAAGCACTCACCAACATATCAAACTACACCTACTCGTTTCGTTTCATTTCATTTTTGAAGGCTCCAACGTGCTTGCATGCATCGGTCTTGGACACCTAATGGCGGCTCTCCATGCTTCTCGATCTTTGGCAGCCTCCCTATTCAGTCCCTTCACCCTGAGGTCACACTTAATGACCTCGTCCCATGTCTTTCTCGGTCTACCCCTCCCAGCCCCTCCTCCAATATTAACACTTCTCACCCTCTGCACCCAATTATCATCCCCCAGCCTCTCCACATGTCCAAACCACCTCAACCTACCTCTCATCATCACAACACCAATACACTCCAGTCTCATCCTACATCTCAACTCTTCCATCATAAACCCCGCCACCCCAGGCCTTGCACACAGCGATGCACTGCACATCCACCTAATCATTGTCAATTCTGTATGTTTAAGCCTGCGAATATCCTCTTCCTTTACTGCCCAGGTCTCACTACCATACAGCATCACACTCCTAACACATGCTGCATACAAAGACCCCTTAGCACGTAAGGAGAGTCCTCTCAATGTCAGGAGAGGCAACAGCTCCCTGAACTTCTTGCAACCACTTCTCACCCTAGCAACCGAGATAGCTCCAGCCCCACCTCCAGCACATAACATGTCTCCCAAATAACAAAACTCTTCCACACACTCAAGGTACTCACCAGCAAGTTCAATCCTTTCACGCCTGACAATCTCCACTTGCTTTCCCGAACATGCCACACACATAAAATCAGCATTATCTCGCAGTCTACCTCTAATACCACTACATCTCTTGTGCACCCATTTATCACAAACACTACACAAGATGGAATTACTTCCCACACCTTTGTGGCAAACTGCACATGGACACTCTCCCTCTCCTCTGACTGTACCAACACCAACCCTAGATGTCATCACTTTTGTTTTATCTGCATTTACCCTTAAGCCCTTCTGCCCCATACCATCTCTCCACTTCCCAAATCTTTCCTCCACCTCCCTTTCATTCTCTGCAATCAACACCAAATCATCAGCATACATCTCCCACGGAAGTCCATCTCTGAAGTCACATGAGAGGGCTTCAAGTACCATGATAAACAACAAGGGACTCAAAACTGACCCCTGATGCACACCAACATTCACGGAAAACTCATCACTCAAAACTCCATTCACTCTTACCTGGGTGCGAGCACCCACATACATGGCCATAACCACCCTAACCAGCCACTCTTCCAACTCTAGCTTTCTCATTGCCCACTTCACCACCTTTCTAGGGACTCTGTCAAAGACCTTTTCCAAATCAATAAAAACAAAATACAGTTCCTTTTCCTTCCATTATATTTTTCCTGAAGCTGTCGAACAATGAATATGGCATCAGTGGTCCCCCTGCCTGGCATAAACCCAAACTGCATGTCATCAATGATCACTCTTTCTCTAATCATTCCTTCTAGAACTCTCTCCATTACAGTACTTTCATTATCTGATCTAAGAGCTGTATACCCCTGTAATATCCTCTTTCCAGAGCATCACCCTTCCTTTTGTATACATTTACAATTACACTCTTCAGCCAATCATCTGGGACAACACACTCATATACAATTATGTTTATCAGGTCAGTAACTAACCTCACCCCAATATCTCCTGAGGCCTTCAACATTTCGGCAGTCAACCCAGACACACCTGCTGCCTTCCCCACCTGCATCCTGCCTATTGCCTCACTCACAGTAGCAGTGTCAATCAAAGGACACGGGCCAAACACTGGATCTGCTGGCTCCAAACCTTCCCTTTCCAAGTCAAACTCCTCATTCAACAACTGGTTATAATGCTCTCTCCATGCATCTTTAATATCCCCATTGTTCACCACTACCCTTCCTTCATCATTCTTCACACACTGCTCACCTACAATATCCCGATATCCCTCTTCACCTGATTTGCCGCCTTAAATATATTTTTCCTTTCCTCATGATTTAGATTATCAAGTAAGAGTCTCTGTGACGCAGACTTCGCCTTCTACACCTCTCTTCTAGCCCTACGCTTGGCAGCCAAGTACACCTCCCTGTTAAAACCCTTCTTCCATTCCCGGAAAAGCCTTCTTTTCTCCTTAACTGCGACTTCTACACCCTCATCCCGCCACCAAGTTACTTTTTTGTCTTGGTGGGCCTCTTGTCCAACTGAATATTGCATCGGTAACTCTCAAGAGGTTGTTCTTAAGGGCTCTGTACTGTTCATTAACGCCTCTGTCTACGGCTCCCTGTTCAGCCACCACTCTCCTCATCTCACTGAAAAAGGCATCCCTTACTGTTTGGTTTCCCAGCTTCCATATTTTCCTCCTAGGTAAATATGTCTCATCACTCGTTCTTTACGCACCATGTCACAAATTAATAGTTTGTGCTGCTGCACACATTCCTCACTTCCTATAACTTTAACATCCCTCACTAATCTCCTATCAACCCTCCTGACCAGAAAATAATCTATCTGACAGCTATTTCCCCAGGACTCGTACGTAATCAACCTCCCCAAACTCGAGTATTCTTTCACCTTCAGCATATCTCACACCATAAGCACATCCCCAATGGACTCCTTCATAACCTTGAGCTGCTACACCCACATGATCATTTAAATCCCCTCCCAAAACCACTATCTCATCATCGCCCATACCACCTACTACATGTATTAAATCATCCCAAAATCTATCCTTCTCTGCATCATCCAACCCTGCCTGTGGTGAATATGCCGATATAATTACAATCATTTTCCTACCGATCAAAATTTTCATTACCAATATCCTATCGCTTACTCTGATAACATTCATAACATATTCCACCCATTTCTCCGCAACCATCACACCCACACCCCCATATCCGTCAGTTCCCCCCCTGCCAAAACAACTTATAGTAGCAATCTTTCCCAACAATATTTCTGGCTGATCCACCCCTGTACCGGACTTCCTCCAAACATGCCACATCCACCCACCTCCTACTTAATGCCTCAACAACTTCCCCCGCTCTTTCCCTCAAACTTCCCACATTCCACGAACCCACTCTAAACCCCCTGGGTGATTTACTGTCCACAGGCTTGCTTTGATGCTTATACTTGTAAGTCATAGTTCGCAGAGATAAAAGGGGGTAAACATTCCACAGGCCCAACCCACTGCACAGTCTTAAGTCCAGGCAATGGATCTGGGACTCCTAGCCCACCAGCTTACTAGTGGCTGTGATAGTGGCCTCGGGGCACCCCACCAGGACAGCTGCAGGGACACCCTCCAAGTGTGCCTTGGCACTGCAACTGCCCTGCAATTATACACCCACTTATAAGGCAGCCTCCTGGGGAGCTACTCCCAGGTTCGGGTCCCTCTCTATTGAGTGGAAGTGGCAGCCTGGGAACAGCAATGCCCTGTACCCTCTAGCACAGGTTCAAGCCCGATCTCGCCCTGGACCCATGATCTATGCCGGCGGAACCCCCGTCGCACCTCCCCCCAAAAGTCCGCCACTAGGTAGCAGGGGCAAGGTTTTCTGGCCGTATGCCCTTGCTGGCGTCAACCCCTGTAACGTACTGGAATACGTTGTGTGATATGTAAAGTGCATATGGTGTAGTGCATAAGATAGTTAGAGAAAATGTTTGGGAGAGTATGCTGGTTTACTCTCCATGTTACTGTCACACTGAAAAAGGTCAGCAAAGGGGGATGGTTAGGCAGCTAGTGAAACAGGAGTTCCAGCTCTCCCTATCACCATCATTCCCATTCCCCTCGAGAGTGCCACCCTGTTTGGCCCGTGCTACAGCCTCCTCCTACATAATACCCAACATCTGGAAGAATGGCATTATCATCACTATCCACAAACCCAACAAAGACCCCATATTACCTTCCTCACACCACCCCATCACACTCCTCTGCACCCCCTCTAAAGTCACTGAACGACTGGTACTACAACTAATTACTCCTCACACCCTCCTAGCCCCATCACAACATGGCTTTAGGCCACTACACTCACAAACACTCCTCTTACAGACCTTACACAGAGAGTTTTTGGTGGCATGAATTCAGCAAGGCGACCACAAAGAACACTCCTAGTCACACTAAACATTAGCAAATATTTTGATGCCATCAACCACCACAACCTCACAAACAAAATATTCAACACAAACATGCAAAATAACACAAAAAGATGACTGGCAAACTACTTAGCAGGCAGATGTGCACATGTAACATTTGCCAGTCAGTCATCAAACATCAGAAACTTCACAAATGGCGTCCCCCAAGCATCTGTTTTGTCCCCTACACTCTTTAACCTATACATGTACTTATTGTGTACAAAGGGAAGGGTGATGCCCTGGAAAGGGGAAATTACATAGGTATAACGCTCTTAGATCAGACAATGAAAGTAATGGAGAGAGTTCTAGAAGGTATGATAAGAGAACGAGTGAATTTTGATGAGATGCAATTTGGGTTTATGTCAGGCAGGGGGACCACTGACGCCATATTCATTGTTCAACAGCTTCAGGAAAAATATATTGGAAAGAAAAGAAACTGTATTTTGTTTTTGTTGATTTGGAAAAGGCCTTTGACACAGTCCCTAGAAAGGTGCTGAAGTGGGCAATGAGAAAGCTACAGTTGGAAGAGTGGCTGGTTAGGGTGGTTATGGCCATGTCGTACCCAGGTAAGAGTAAATGGAGTTTTGAGTGATGAGTTTTCCGTGAATGGTGGTGTGCATCACGAGTCAGTTTTGAGTCCCTTGTTGTTTATCATGGTACTTGAAGCCCTCCCACGTGACTTCAGAAATGGACTCCTTTGGGAGATGTATGCAGATGATTTGGTGTTGATTGCAGAGAATGAAAGGAAGGCGGAGGAAAGATTTGGGAAGTGGAGAGATGGTATGGGGCACAAGGGCTTAAGGGTAAATGCAAATAAAACAAAAGTGATGATATCTAGGTTTGGTGTTGGTACAGTCAGAGGAGAGGAAGAATGTCCATGTGCGGTTTGCCACAAAGCTGTGGGAAGTAATTACATCTTGTGCAGTGTTTGTGATAAATGGGTGCACAAGAGATGTAGTGGTATTAGAGGTAGACTGCGAGATAATGCTGATTTTATGTGTGCGGCGTGTTGGGGAAAGCAAGTGGAGATTGTCAGGTGTGAAAGGACTGAACTTGCTGGTGAGTCTCTTGAGTGTGTGGAAGAGTTTTTGTGTGTGTGTGTGTGTATTTACCTAATTGTATTTACCTAATTGTGACATACAGGAAATGAGCTACGCTCGTGAGGTCCCGTCTCTGTTTCTCAATAAGTCAAAATTAGCTTTAAACTCGTTTAAGTTTTTAGACTGGACGATCTCTTTGTCCAGTCTATTCCACAGGTCTATGCATCTATACGGAAAACTATATTTCTTGATGTCCTTCAAGCAGCGCGGCTTCTTCAGTTTCAGTCCATGTCCTCTTGTTGCTCTCTTATCCCATAAAAACAGATCTTCTCTATCAATTTTATCTACTCCCATCATGGTCCTGAACACAGCAATCATGTCACCCCTCTCTCTCCTTTCCTCTAAGGATGGCAAATCCAGCCTTTCTAGCCTCTCACTATATGACAGATCTGCCAAACTGGGGACCATCTTGGATGCTGTTCTTTGTATTCTCTCAATCTTGTTTATACCTTTCTTTTTGTGTGGGGACCACACTACTGCCGCATATTCTAACCTGGGGTGGATCATGGCCACTATCAGTTTGTTCATCATCTCTTCATTCATGTAATGAAATGCCACTCTTATGTTGGTCAAGAGTTTATATGTCTCTCTAACTATCTTGTTGATGTGTTTTTCAGGTGACAAACTATCCTGGACCAGCACTCCTAAATCTTTCTCTTCTCTCGCTTTTGTGATTGGTTCATTACCCATCATATAATTCAGTGATGGTCTCTTGGTGCTTTTACCCATTTCCAATATTTTACATTTTTTTGCGTTGAATTTCATTTCCCACATCCGGCTCCAGTCATGTATCCTATCCAGATCCTCCTGCAGCATTTTACAATCCCCTTCAACCTCTACCTTCCTCAAGATCTTGGCATCATCAGCAAACAGACTAGCATAACTGTTCACTCCATCTACCATATCATTTATGTAAATCAGGAACATTACTGGCGCCAACACCGAGCCCTGTGGGACACCACTTGTTACTTCTCTCCATCCAGACATCCTGTCCTTTATTACTGTCCTCATTTGTCTGTCTCTCAAAAAGTCTTTCATCCACTCCAGGAGGTTACCCTTCAGTCCTCCTATATGCTCTAATTTCCACATTAGTCTCTTATGGGGTACCTTGTCAAAGGCCTTCTCCGAATCTAAATATACACAATCCACCCAACCGTCTCTCTCCTGCAGCACATCAATCACTCTTGAGTAAAAGCTCAACAAGTTGGAAACACATGACCTTCCACTTCTAAATCCAAATTGACTTTCAGTCAAAATATTCATCTCTTCCAGATATTTTATCCACCTATCTTTCAGAACCTTCTTGCACAATTTTGCAACCATGCTGGGTAGGGACACTGGTCTATAGTTCAGGGGTTCTTCCTTGTTTCCTCCCTTGTAAATTGGTATCACATTTGCTCTCTTCCATTCCCGAGGCACTTTCCCTTCTTCCAGCGAACACACAATTAAACTGTGAATCTTATCTGCCAGTTGGTCTCTGCATTCCTTCAGTACCCAATTTGAAATTCCATCTGGTCCAGGGGCTCTCCTTACATCTTGAGTTTCCAGTAATTTGTACACTTCCTGCACTTCCACTTTTATATCTTTTATCACCACATTCCTAGTGACTCCCTCCCCCTCCACAAACTCCCCTTCATTAGTAAAAACTGATTGGAAACGTTTGATCATTATTTCAGCTTGCACTGCCGCATCATTATAGACCTCTCCTTCTACTTTCAGTTTGGTGATTCCTTCCTTTTGTTTCAATTTGCCATTAACAAATCTATAAAACAATCTGGGTTCATCCTTACATTTGTCGATTATACCTT